>RJWH01000412.1:0-194882 GCA_004363575.1 Solenodon paradoxus
CTGTGCATCAGTTACCCACCCCAAACTGTGGTGTTCAAAGGGCAAGGTGATTTGTGAGGAGAAAGAAATCACATTCTCTCTGGGCATCAGAGTTGTTGTGGATGAGGTGTGGTATTTAAGCCAGGCCCAGAAGGATAGGTGCTATATCACAGATAGAGATGGAGATGAGTGGGTCTGAAACAAACTGAGGCAACAAAAGCAAGACAGTGACAGGAGAGGCAGAGAAGAAATTTAGGGGATATGCTCAGGAATAAAGAGGACCTCAGGAATAAACAGGACCCCGACCAGGTAAAACTGGCAAAGATTAAGGATGAGAAAGGAGCAAAGGGTATAAGGAACAGCAGAGAACAGAAAACACAACATAGCATGGTGGAGGCTTGATGTGATTTCTTAGAAAGGAGAAGGCAGGGATTCAAGTTTTGAAAGTAAAAGGGAGGGATTCTGGTTCTGAATTCAAGAGGGAGGGATTCAAGTTTTGAAAGCAGAGGGGCTGGATAATGAATGAGGGTTCCAGGAGATGGAGGGACTGGAAGTGGAAGTTGAGGACTTCACCTTGAAAATAAAGAGGTGCCTTTTCCCTCAGGGAGGAGTAAGAGGAAAGAAATGGATTAGCGATGAAGAAATTCTGGAGTACAAGGAAGTAACTTGAAGAGATAGCTTCAACTTACTGAAATAGAAAAGTCTCTGATGAGTATAGTAGACATCTCTGTGAAAATGTCCAGCTAAACACAAAATATGATCTTTTTAAAGGATTGCAGAAAAGTAGGCAATCAGGGATTGTACTAAATAATTGACTAATTTAGTTGTATGTTTAATGTTCTCCCTGATTAGTTATGCTATATATCATAAAATTGAAGTTATTATTATAGTACATGTTACATGTTTCATTTGATTCCTGAAATAGTATATGTATACTCTTAGAAAATTTAAATTATGAAGATACAGTTCTAGTTTATAAATCAAAATACACATATCTTACATATTGATCTATACATAAAGTGCTTATGTTTCAATCTTCTTCAAACACATCTTTAATAGCTAAATGGCACCTGCTTTGCAGAGAGAGCATAATTTATTTAAGCATTCTCCTATTTTGGAACAGATTGTTCCAGATTCTTCATTATTTCATACTCACATTCATAAACATGTATTTCATTCTACAGTATGCAAACATATTATGAACAATTTGTCTATAAATCTTTGCTTCTATTTTTCTTAGGACGCGTCTGCAGTTGAAGTACATAAACTCTTTCAAGGCTCTTGCAACCAATCAAGTTGATTTCCATGTTTAGTCTCAGGGACAAAAGGTGACTCCCTAACCCTTCACCTTAGAGCACTTGAGAAAGCTGCTGCTGGCTTGCTGGAACCCATCCCCACTCTTCCTGTTTTAAAGAAGCAAGAGTTCAGAAACGGGACTCTTCCCAAACTCTCCTTCCCTCTGGGGTCCTTTTTGTGATGGAGTGGGTGGGTGAGCGGAGGCTTCTGTGATCCCAGGTGCCTTCCTAGCCTGCATTTGGAGCCCGCGTCAGAGGCACCAGATTGCTCAGTTCTCGGGCCACGGACACAGGCCACGGGAAGGTGGTCCAGAACGCGCGGTTTTGGTGGGAAAGAAATGGGTGGGGAACAGGTGGAGCTCAGCCCGGAGGGGCTCCTCGGACACCCCACACACCTTCTCAGCCGGCCCGGGCGCCAGGACCCCCGTCCCCCGCGGGACCCCGCCGAGGGCGGGCCCGCCCGGGGCACCGCCCAGCCCGGGCGCTCGGGGCAAGTTCGCCGCGCGGACTGGGAGCAGCTCGAGTTACCTGAGCCGGCCAGCACGTCAGCGCCACATCATCTGGGCTTTTCGCACTGCAAGGAAACAGGAAAAGAAGGAAGAAAAGGCGCCCCGGAGGGAGCCAATCGCCGGCGGACGGCGCTGCCGGGGGAGCAGGCGGCGGGCGGGCGGCGCGGGGCGGCGCGGGGCGGCGGGGCCCGCAGGCGGCGGCGGCGGCGGGGCGGCGGGTCTGCGGCGGGGCCTGGGCGGCGGCGGCGGCGGCGGCGGCGCGGCGCGGGAAGATGCTGCAGTCCCTGGCCGGCAGCTCGTGCGTGCGCCTGGTGGAGCGGCACCGCTCGGCCTGGTGCTTCGGCTTCCTGGTGCTGGGCTACCTGCTGTACCTGGCGTTCGGCGCCGTGGTCTTCTCCTCGGTGGAGCTGCCCTACGAGGACCTGCTGCGCCAGGAGCTGCGCAAGCTGAAGCGGCGCTTCCTGGAGGAGCACGAGTGCCTGTCGGAGCAGCAGCTCGAGCAGTTCCTGGGCCGGGTGCTGGAGGCCAGCAACTACGGCGTGTCGGTGCTCAGCAACGCCTCGGGCAACTGGAACTGGGACTTCACCTCCGCGCTCTTCTTCGCCAGCACCGTGCTCTCCACCACAGGTAGGAGCCCGCCGCGCCCCCCGCCTGCCCCAGCCCTGTCCCGGCTCCGACCCCCGGCCCTGCCCGCGGCGCTCGGGGCCCGACGCCCAGCGGGGCCTCCGGACGGACTCGGGCGCTGCCTCCCCCAACTCTTGCCGGGTGCCCCTCAACCCTTCGGCCCGGGGACTGCGGGGACCGAACGGACTGCGTCCTCATCTTCGCGGTTTCCTTCGCCAGCCTTCGGGGGATCTGCCTGGCAGATGGGGCCGAGGGGAAGCCTCCCGGCTCCGAGTGCTCTCACCTTGCCCCTGACCCCATCCCGCAGGGCCGGGGCCGCAGCATCTCAGATACCTCCGGGGGTCACCTTCGGAGGGGGCCTGCTCTTTTGATGATGCCCAGCTCTTTCGGCTGCTGGTACCTCGGGGACGGTTTTAGGGGTTACCGGGTAACATCACCCTGCTCTTCGCAGGTGACCTGAGAGCGGACAGGCCGATCGGGTTTCTTGTTGGAGTAGGGGGAGGGGTGAGGGAAGGAGCATCCCATGGCCTGTGCGCCAGCAAAACGGGGGCACCCTGATTCAGCAGTTTTATCAACTTTCGGCTTCCGAGGCCACCCTCAAACTTCGCAGCACGATGCTCACCAACTGAGAAGCGTCCTCCCATGAAGGAGGACCGGCCCAAGCCCCAGAGTGCTGCCATTGTGCAGGATGCCGGGACTGAAGCCTGACTGTCCCCAGTCATGGCAGAGGGAGGCACATACACCTGCGTGGAAATACCAGTAAATTGGTTCCCACACCCCGGGAATTACATCAAACTGCGTTCAGTGCAGTCCTGTCTTTTTATCTGGGAAATCAGTTCTTTGAATAATCCGTCCTGGTTTACACAAGGTCACAAGCTTCCTAGTTACCTGTGTAGTCCTAGAATCTAGGCCTGTGATTTCTGGGGCAGGAAGGCTTTGTATGGCTCCTCCCCAACCTGCCCTAACACCTTGATGGGTGAATCATCTTTACTTTACTCCGACTCTTCACTCCACCCGCTTTCCACTTCCCAGGATTTATTTTCTTATAATCCTCTGGGACTCACCCAGGTGACTGGGTGGTTATTGGTAATGAGTACTAGTCCAGTCATCTTGTAAAACGATGATTGGGAAGTCTGGGGTGAAATAGTGAACAGATGTGAGTTTTCCCTGAAACAAGCAGAAGTAAACTTCTAGTTTGTATTGTGATATTTTCCAAACTATTAACTGTAGCCCTAAACAAGACAGACCTGTTCATTTACTTTTCAACTTTGCCAACACTGTTCTTTCCTGTTATTGGGGCAAGTACTTCTTTCTTTGTCTTTTATCAACCTCTGCCTCAGATCACTTCTGAGTCACAGTGCCTTTCCTTTGGAGTATTTTTGTGCTCAATTTGAGGATCATTCTGTGCAGAAGTGTTTCCACTGGACAACAGAAAGTCTGTAAAACTGGGTCACGATGTTGAGTAAACACCATGAAGAGATGATAAATGTAGTACTTTGTGTGGAATGGTATTTGATCGATAGCACAGGAGTAAGTACAATGTCAGGAGGAAAGGAACTTTGCTTTTCTTGGGTAGGATTTTGTGTCACGAAGGCAGTTCATGTATAAACTCAGCATCATATGCATCTAATTAAAAGTTAAAACTGTTAGTTTGCATCTTGAATAGACCAATATTTCTCAGATTCCCTACCACTCCTTTTTGGTTTTAATTAGGAAAAACTGAAGTTTCTGTAAAAACAAAAAAGCATGGAGCTAGATGTCTTAATATTGGTATTCGGATTGCGTTGTGGTTCCTAAGAAAGTCTGTATTGATGCAAAACAAGAGTTCTTTTAGGAAATCAGTGCGAGGGGGTACTTAAGGATACACTTGATGAAAAAGGTGCCTCTTGGTTTGTAAAACTAGCACATCAATGTATTCTTGTCATTGACAGAATATTCATTCAAATAGAGTTCAAACAGACTTCAGAATTCTAAATCAGACACTCTTCTACTGGTTTTGTACTGACCCATTAGATGTTTCACACGCTATCAAAATGCTGGTTTTGTGGCAGAGGATCAGATGATTTCTGGAATAAAGCTAGTGTACTTCATTACTAGAAAAATATTTTCTGGAAGAAAATACGAGTTTTTTTGTTTTTTGTTCGTTTTTTGTTTCCTTCATCTCTTCTAGTGCATTGGATGGCATAGCACAGTGATAGTTGTCACCCAGTCAGTCTATTCAGTCAACACCTGGCTGGTCCGGAATGGTAACTACATCATGGTCATTATAAAGATACTGTTCCTGCAGCCCAGAATGTGACTGAACTAAGGTCAGAATCGTCTCATCCCAGAAAGCTTCCATTTCTGGAAGGAACTGCATAAAATCTTCCTGTTCTCTTTGGAAGCTGCCTTAGGTTGGTAATTCAGCAATGTTTTTCTTCATTTTCTGCTCTGCCAAGGACTCTGTGCATTTGATAGAGCAACATCTACACAGGAATCCTATGAGAATGGAAGAGAAGAAAGAGTGCAATATATCTTTACCTTTTTAGAGGGACGACTGTATAAAAACAAATATGATATTATAGACTGAGGAATTCCCCACTGTTGAAAAACAAAATCCATCTGCCTACATTAGAAATCTAATTGGCTTTATTCATCAGCATTTCATGAATCAAGCAACATCCTATTTAGCAAGTAAAAAGGTGCTACAAAGGAGTTGTACAAGCTGGAAGGTTTTATTGTCAGAAAGAGGACTGGCAAGATTATTAGCAAAAGAGAAGAGTTTTGTGTTGTTTTTTTTTTTTCCCCTTCTGGAATGTGTGCCTTTTCTTAAGAAAAAAGGGGCTTGGTTCTTAGGTATATCACCTCAATAGTGCAGAACAGGAAATTCCAGATAAATGTAAAATCGCACTTTTGAGAGAGGTTGAAATTGCAAATAAGTTAGATATTAAGTCTTGGAGGGTCTTGGCAGCAGCAACTCAATTTGGGCCTGTTGTTTCTTTTTGAATACCTCATAACTTTTAAACTGTGAGGTAATGCCTAGGTGGCACTTGGGGAGTAAATAATTTTTAGTAAAGTTATTTTTAGTAGCCATATAAAATGTTGAGCTATCGTAGTCACTCTTTAAAAAAATTGCCATGTTACTCTACTGTAAATTTTCTTCTTAAATCATCACCCTAAGCAAGGCTTTATCAGGATGATATATGCTTGTTAAAACTTCGGTTTTTATGTGAGTATGACTAGAAAGCTGCTTTGTAAATGTGGGGTCCTTGTGTGAGTTTGGTTCCCCTTCTGGTCTTTATAGGCCTGGTACCTTCTTCAGGGTGCTGCCTTATCCCTGTTTGTGAAGAGATGTCTTGAAACTCAAGTGCTCAGAAAGAAACTCAGTTTGGCTCCTTTGACAGTGGACCTTAATTATTTAGAGAGGGAGTTCCTACAGCACTGGTTGTTTTCAAAAAGTGAAGGTGGAAAAGATAATGGTTGCAGGGTGCTGGCTTGATCCTTAATTTCCCCAGTAGGGGAAAGGTATTACCAATAATTTTTCAGACTAGAGCTAGGCTCTAGTGACTCCTGGGCGACAGCTGACCCAATACCTGTTTTTGTGTGTCTTGAGCACAGAATGGTTTTTATATTTACACATGGCTGGAAGAAAATCAGAAGAAAATTATCTGGCATTAAATATTAAAGCTAGCATCGTCCATAAAGTTTTTTTTTATTGATGGACAGCCATACCCCATTGTTTGGTATCATTTATGGCTGCTTTCTGGCAACAACGGCAGTTGTGAGTAGTTGTGAGAGAAACCAGGAGGCCACCAAACTGAAATATTTACTACCTGATCTTTGCAAGAAAGAACCTTTTTGACCCCTGCTTTAGAGTAATAATACATGGAAAGAACTCAAAGTTAGAGGAGTTCTGAGTGCTTTACTTCCTTTTGGAAAACCTTCTGTAAGGCAATTTAGCTTCTTTGCTCTTTTTAAATGGTAGGTCGCCTGTAATGGTGCACTATCCCCAACCATTTCCAAAACAAATGATTGTACCAAGTTGGGGTCAAATTTAGGACGCTGCTTTAAAAAAAACAGTTATAAAGCTATACTTCACATTGGATGACCTTGTCTATACTGTGCCATCAATATTAAAGAAATGACAAGGAGGGAAGACATGCCACCAAAGACAAAAAACAAACTCAGCCAGAAGAGAGACCAACAATCCCGACCATGACAGTTTGCGCTTTTATTTGAGGAAGAGACCGGTTTTGATTTTGAGTTTTTTGTCTTTAATTCTAGCACATTTAATTTTCTGCTATTTAAGCTTCTAACAGATGAAGGAAGAAAAGGCTCAGCTTTCAGAGAAAGGTCATGAAAAGATTGATACCTCGAATGTCGGGGAAATGAAGGATAACTAGATGGCATGAGTTCTCTTCCTGTGTTAGCAGGTGTAGATGCCATTACCGTCATTTTACAGATGAGTGGAGGTGATATGACTTCTTCTAGGACATGGAGCTGGATGTCACATGCCCTGATGTGAATCCTATGTGTCTGATTTCAGAGTTTGAGCTTCAGAGTGACTAGGCAGAGGAGAGGTTGGTGTGGGCTGTATTTTGTCTCCCCCAAATCTGTATGTTGAAGTCCTCACCCCAGTATTTCAAAATGTGGTTATATATGTGGAGACAGGGTCTTTAAAGGGACGATTAAGTTAAGATGAGGGCACACTGAGAAGGCGGCCATCAGCAGGCCCAGGAGAGAGGCCTCAGGAGAAACCAAACCTGCTGATGACTTGGTCTTGGACTTTCAGCCTCCAAATGGGGACAACATATGTTTCACTTGTTTAAACCACCCATTCTGTGTAACTGTGATGGCAGCCCTACGCACTCAAAACGTTCAGTTATTTTTATTGTCTCTCAGAAACCAGCCAACCAACATGCAAAACAAATACAGGAGATTAAGAAGCAGAAGTTTATGTCTTTACTTTCGCAACCAGTAATTTCACATGCGTCATTGTTTTATAACACAGCATGATAATTGATGTTCTTGAATTACCAAGAAAAATACTTCACTCTGCATCTATTCACAAAGGCAGAGATGTGTGTAATAAACTCTAGAAACACTTCCATTCAATAATGGGCTAAGAGAGTAGATTTTAGTGTTTGATGTGTAAACCCATACCTGTCTATTAAAACATCTGTTTTCTTTTGTTTTTTCTTTCCTCAAGTCTTTGAGCTGTTATCTGTGCCTGTTTTATGGCACCCAAAACATACGGCTACTATTATAAATGACCATTACTTGAGAGAAATTGCTTGTTTGCTTTTATGATAAAATTGTAAGTCTTGCCAAGAATACAGTCTTCATTTGTGTCAGTGACCCAGGGAGACATCTGGAGTCTTCCAGGGCAGATAGCATTGCTGCTGTTGAGGTGAACTTCATTCTCTGGAGAGTGCGGGAGGACTGGAAGGTTGGAGCTTGTGAAATTGCTGGGGATTGATTGTTTCCACTCATAATAATGGCAACTTCATGTGGCTCAACTTAGAACAAGTGAGTTTCCTGGGCAAAAACGCCATCTACACCTGACGCCCTTTTTGGTATAGTCAGAGTTGCATTGTGCTAGATTTTATTCTCAAGAGACAAGATTTCATTCCAATTGTAGCCAAATCCATGAAATTCTGAAGTGCTTAACTTCTCTATTGACTGTGCCGTGTTCACCTTGCCTGTTCCTGGTAGGGAGCTAAAGGGTATCTCTTTGTAGAAAAATAGGCCACTTGGGAGGCTCTTCTTGACTCCTAGTATGCGTCCATACCCTGGACTCACTTTGAGCATTTTGTTCCTTCTGGGTGGATTCCTTGTCCTCGCAGCTGGTGAGCACACCTCTCAGTGCAGGTTAGCCCCTGCCCTGAGGTTACAGTGCAGGAGGGGTGAAAGGGGATCAGAGGTGTAGGGGCATTCTCCTGAAAGGGCTGCGTGATTCCCTCCCTAGCACTAGCAGACCAGCAGGTGTTGTCTATTATTCTTGAATGTTCCTGTCTCCCTTTTCTGATCTATAAAACAGACTCCTTTCTTATATTAAAGAGATGAATTGGGTTAGGTCAGATGTTGGCAGTGGTCTTTAGTTGGCTGCTATCTGCTTAATCCCAGAGCAGATTCTGTGTGATTCTGCTGCTCTGGCTAAGGATGACTTGTTTAGTGAAATGAAATCTGCACTCTGAAACCTTAGTAGACTCGGTTAATGGTGCCTATAGATGAGCGTTAAGCAGAAAGCTCCCGGGGAACGTGGAGACAGTGCACAGTTAGTGTAACCTTGGCTGGTGGATGCAGAGTGGAGAAAGCAAAATTATTCAGAATAAAAAGTGATAGGCTTCATTTTTCAGTGTGGTCAATGGATTGTACATTGTTACAAGAGTGGACGGCTCTCAGGATAATGCTCATCCTGTATAGATGCTCATATAGCCTTATACCTGCATTAAGCTATTTAGTCAGGATGATGCCTGAGTCCCCTTTCTACTCAGCTTTATAGAAACAATTCTTGAGGTTTATTCAGCCTCTGGTGATATTGTTTGGTCTGTAGCAGTCTGAAGGAGATCTATTAGTCCAAATGATGCACTAAGAACAGAAGATGAGAGAGGTCGGTGTCTGTATCCCAGGAAAGGGTACCAGCCAGGGGCATGCTGAGCTAGATGCACATAGGCCTGGGGACTGCCTATTGTCTCTGCAGACTGTGCCCCATTTCTGCCAGTTCTTCCTCCCAAGCAATCACCTTTCTGCCTGCTGGTCCCCACAACACCTTATGTTGGAATATTCCATTCTTCTGTTACAACACTTAACCACCTGTACTGAAATTGTTTTCCTATATATCCTTCCAGAAGAGTCATCCTGAGGGTGTGCACTGTTTTGGTCTTCCTTTGCATCCCTAGCACCTCAGTAGATTCTCAGCAGGTGCCAAAAACATTTTTCTTCACTTGTCTGTTTCCTCTTGTAAAATGAAATCGTTCCAAAGATATTCATTTTCAAGACTCCTTTGAAGAATGTCATTGTCTTGATGAGGAAACAGAGGCCTGAAGTGCTTAAATGACTTTTGCAGTAATTCGTATAACAGCACGTATGTGAGTGCCTTGTACATACTCAGTGTACTTTATGGCCCTGAGCGACACAGGGAGAGAAGACCCCTGCATTGTTACCAGGGCCCTTTATTGAGCACATAGGTTTACCAGCTACTGCACTAAGCTCTTAGGGACCTGGCCTTCCTGCACATGATCATCTAGTGAGGGAGGGAGACACAATGAAAAAGATTACTAAGTAAATGTGTTACAAGGGGATAGGTTGCTAAGGAGAAACTTCCTGCAGCAAAGGAAGGAAGAAGATAAGGAGTATGTATTAGCCTGTTCCTCACTGGGAAGATGGCATTTGTGTAAAGAATTGAGGGAGGTGGAGCAATTTATACAGCTCCCTAGAAGACTCTTCTAGAGCAAACTCCCATATTGGAGTTACAGCCCAGGGAGCCATGTGGCTGGAGCAGAGTAAGAGAAGGAGTGAGGAAGTCAAGAAGAAGGGGTTGGGGGGGACCGTGTAGGGTGTCAGAAGCCATGCAAAGTATTTGCCTTTTCTCTAAGTAAGCTGGAAAGTGCTGGGGGTTTGAGTGAAGGGGTGATATGATCTGACCTCCTGTTCTACTGAGTTCTCGCTGGCTGATGTGGGAGGGCCAGAGTGAAGACCGAGGACCTAAGAGGGAGATTACAGTTACTCAGGGAATGAGGCCTGTTGGCGCTTGAAGCAGGTGGTGAAAGTAGGCAGTGAGAAACGGTCAGATTTCAGACACTTGGTGGTAGAACAAACAGGATTTGCTGGTGGAGTGGAGTGTGAGGTGTGAGAACTTGTCTTCATTTCTGCTTGCACCTTTCCTTAAAAAAACCAACAAACAACAATAAAAACAGTGACTTCAGCGCTTTGGTCTGAGTCCTGTTCCCACTTAGAGTCTGGGGTGTCTAACTGAGGAATGCATTCATCTCTACTGTGGTGTCATCAGACCCCCAGTGACAGGGTGACAGTGCTTCCATATGCACAGTGCCACCATTTCAAGTCATTTCTCCAACTGCAGAGGTTGGCAGTGGTTTTCGAGGGATCCTGTCTGAATCTGGCCTTGAAGGAGAAATAGAGGCGATAAATGATATTCCAGATGGAGAAAGTGAAGTCACTGTGTTGAGTTGCTGTTTGGTGAATCCATTTAACAATACTTCAATTTTCAGGCTAAAAGTTTCCAAATCGTAATATTGATTTCTAATGGACTATTCTGTAAAGCTGTATGGAAAACTAGGTGGCAGAGTGGGGAAGGGCAGAAGAATTTGCTTCATAGTTTCTTATATTTAGCATTAGGATATTTAGCATTTGATAAAATAGTTCAATATAAAATTTAAATCATATTTAGTCCAAAGAACAGCAGTACATAAATGACTTCAAAAATATTTAAAATAAATATTTTTTAGGAGTTGCTAATAATAAATTACCAAACAATCAGTCTAGTTTGTTTATATTTTTAGGAAGTATACAAGAAAAACAAGAAATGTTCCCCCAAGAGAGCTAAGCATTTTAGGAGTCCGTCAGCTTCAAATAAATACATTTATAGTTGGTAACAGATGGGAAATTTATCACATGACTCCTCTGAAACATACTTGAGTCATTTTCATTTGTGCCGTATGTTGTTAAATTTCCTGATTTTCAGTTTGAAATGATCCCAAATAATGCAGCTCCCAGCTTGTCGTCAGTAATTTGACACACCTCCTCTTCTTTTTCTCAACTGCTGTGTTTTTCACATCTCCTAAGTTTGCAACTCACAGAGGAGAACACAAAATGTAGGAAACTAGAATTAAAGAGGTTAAAACATACATGTAACTAAAATTCTTCAAATGTTTGAACACCGGTTACCAAGGCACTCAATTATTTAGAGACCCGGGTCAGGTGGATTAAGTTAACTAAAGATGTGTTGCGGCTGCCTTCGTGTCGGATTGCTCCCCCGAGAAGTTCTGAGGCAGGAGAGAAGCCCCCACATCACAGCCTACCCACCACACAGAGCCGTGACACAAGACATCGCGGCTAAGCCACCTCTCACCCCCGGCAGCTTGCACAGATGCACTGCTCGGCTGCAGGGCGGGCTGGCCTACTCCTGACACCCCCAAGCAGCAGGGAAGAACGCTGAAGTGTGGACAAGCAATCTGTCATCTTCTGCACCCATCTTATGCTCCTCTGCCTCCGCAAGGCAGCTTATGTTTAAAAATTGAACCAACAAAGATGGAAAGACCAAAACTAAAGCAACCACAATAAAGCCAACTTCTGTTAGTAATTTATGGAACATGACCTCAGCCGACTTTTATTCTTCCATTAACTCTGACTGAGCACCATTATTTGTAAAGAGAATCTGAATGAGTAAAAGACATGTTGGCACCTAAACCTGCACACCCAGATTTCCTTTTGTTCTGCTCACAACTAGAGTTTGTGTGTTGATTTGTGCTGGTCCTCCCCTGCCCCGTGGGAGACCCGGCTGAGTGATCCAGGGCTGTTTGGGAAGTGTGTGTGTGAAATTGCTTCTGTCCGGGTCTGTTCTTCCATGTCCTGGTCACCACACGTGGCCAGTCAAGGGAAGTCATGCCTCCACAGTGACCTCGGGCAGGGATGACTGTTCCCTCTGCCCAGGGAGTGGAGTTAAGGACAGTTGTCAGTGGTAGCAGACTGAATTAATATTAGAAAGTACAATCTGATTGAGTGAAAAGTGAAACTCATAAAATTTTTTAGGGAAAATATTTATGCTCAGGAATACGGAATGACCCTCAGTAAATGTCACTTAGAAGTGTTCTTCAGGAAACTTAAAAATATAGTCCAGGGGACTTAAGTGAAAGGTGGTAGAGACAGGAGATGGGTTGATCTGGGAACCAGGAGGCCTAGGTCCTCTTCAGGCAAATCCTCAATGAAAATTGATAGATCATGTTTTCTGAGCTTGTTTGTCTCATCTGTACCATGAAAGGGCTCAGTAGGGTTCTCTTCCACCTTTAACGCTCTAGGTCCTGGGTGTGGAGTGTCCACTGAGCACTCATCTACTCTGTGCCCAGCCTGGAGCACCCATGAAGTTACTGTACAGGGGCACACTGGCCTCAGAAGCCTGCAGTCCAGCTGAGGAGACGAAACTAAAATCTAAAATGCTTGGAGATCATGTAGAGAGTGTACATACCTGACTGCTGACTTGTGTGGGGCCTGGGTGACAGCTGTAGGATTTTGAGTAGGAAACCATTGTGGGCTGGAGTGTGCAGAGAAGCTACGTGGAGAAGAGGACGTGCGATAAACAAGCAACATGGGTCAAGTGTGGCTGGGCATGCAGACGTTTTAAGGACAGGCTGGTGTGCTCAGCTGTGAACTCGTAAAATGAGCTCATCTTGAACTCCCATCTCCACAAGGTGTTCTTTTAGTCATTTTAGTATTTCCACGGTTCAAAGGCAAGTCTGAGGTCTGAGAGATGTCCTAGTACATGGAATTGTTTGGAAAGCAAAGCACATGCGCGAGCGCGTGTGTGTATAAATATATATTATTACCTCATAATCTCTTAAGACTGGCCGTCTAGCCTCTGTGGAGGTGATATTTCAATGTCACACGTGCTCCCCTGACTCCAGGTCTCCTTGGTCCATTTCACTGTCAGAGCAGTAAGAACATCATGGAAGACTGACACGCAGCTCATTGGCAGCACAAGAGAGGTAGAGCTTTGGCATTTCAAAAGACCAAAAACAATTAGAGTAGCTTGACTGTTATTCCTATAATAATATCACCCTCATTCCATTTTAATATGCTTTCTTGAAAAGGGAAAAAAAGGCATAACCTCTGACCCCGTGACTTACACATCATTCACAGTCTTTTGAAAATGTATGCCCCTGTTGGTAGCTAAGAATTCTTTTAGGCGTGAGGATTGCCGATTATCATAGTGCTTCCCTTTGCCTCCAAGTGGTGGGGCCCTGACAACATCAGGCTATGCCCAGGAGAGCGTGCCACTCCCCAGGTATCTAATTTCATCTGTGGGGCCAAGGATGAGAACCGCTACTCGAAGGCACCGAGTGTCCCTAGACCTACCTCCTTGTTTCTCTTCAGTGATAGGGTTTTAAGCCCAACAATGACCTGCCGAAAAGCAGAAAAAAGCTAGTGTGTGTCCTCAAACCTTGAAGAGAGTATGCAGCAAGTGAGCTTACCGTGAATTTATTGAATTTCTCCTTACTTGTACTCATGTGGTTTAGAAAACCACTGCCCTTTCTAAGAGTTCGATACAATCCCCCGCCTTCATCTTTCTACTTTGCATGTTTCAAAGGGTTGCGTATCCTGGCGCACAGAGTAAGGCAAATCATTTGTTTTTGAGGTTTCCAGTCCCTACTCCTTGAAATGAAGCTGGGTGAGAATCTGGCTCTGTGTTCCTATAAAAATATCCTCATGGTGCTCACACATTAGATTCATTCCTATGTTTGTTCGAATTTATTGCCAATGGATGCCAGCAGGTAATTCTCATTTTCCCATTAAGTAGAGTTGTGTCATCCAGAAACTTCTGTGATAGACACTGTCTTCCAGGTTAGCCCCCTTTGACTGGGGTGGAGAGACTCACTGTCCTCATTCCTGCACTGCTCTCAAAGTTCAACCTGACCCTGGGTCTGAAAGTCGCCTGTGACCTCCGACAGCAGAGACCAGACAGCATCATTTGCCCAAGACAGCATGACAAAGTGTACCCCTCACACTCTGGTTCCACGTGTGTGCTGTTGTACATGTACAAAAACAAAAACCTTGTTTGTCCTGCTAAATGGGGATGTGAGATGTGGCCGAGGGGCATCCAAGCATTGTTTTACCCAGTTCAAGGAATATCCTCTTTATTTGGGGATTTCTTCCATCTGTTCTTTCATCTGTTCTGCACAAACTCCCCTTTACATGGACTTGGGAATTTTTTCCCTCTAAAACTTTCAACTCAAATTTGAAGCTACTAAGTTTTGGCATGAAAATTTACCAGAGTATCTGATTACATCAAGCAGAATGTTTTGTTAGTAATTTCGAACATGTAGAGTGATCAAGTCAATGGACTAGAAGTCTCAAGGGTCCACTTTTTTCATAATCTTACTGATAGGGAATTTTCTTAACTACTATCAGTCCCTGTTGAGACTCGGTGCACACACTGCTGCTGGCTACTGTGGTTTGTCTCCAGTTGGCTGCTTGAACTTCACCGGGTTCATCCAGTCCCATAAATACTCTCATTTGCTGGCCACAAGTTGCAGACCAGATACTGGCCATGGCTTGTCCCTCACTTAGTGGGGTGCATCTTCTGTTCACATACTGATCTTGGAGATCAGGGCCTCTTCCTGATTATCCCGTGGCTTGTACCCCTTTTCAGAAGGAGCCCCATGGGCAGCTTTCTGACCTCTGGTTTTTCTTTCTCATCAGGATCTTGTGCAATTCAGCTCTCAGAGCTTAGTTTTTGCAAATTTCTCGTCTCTTAAACAGTGTTTCTCTTTAACCATTTGAGTGAGGAGATCACACACTGTATACTCAGAATTCTATGTTTTGAAACCTCTCTTCCCAGTGTGTGGTGTCTGCCTGCACTCTGTTAGAGCTTCCTCCTGGACCCTTAGAAAAGCTCAGTTAGTTGTTGTCTACATTGGTTTGAGTCCATTTGTTGTTTCAATGAAAATTGTATTGATTGCTGATGATTGCATGGTAGGAAGATAGAGCAGTGAGGTCCTTGAGACACATGGGGTAGAGGGGTTTTTACACTCAATACGGGCTCAGCTTGTGACCCTTAGAAATCTATCCTTTATTAGATGAACTTGCCATTTGCATCCTTCTTATAGGTACAAAATAGTAAAATTATCTTAAACAACTCTTTTAAGAAGAAAAGTTCATGAGAACATGTATTCTGGGGCTCTTCCTCTGGGCATTTTTATGCAGGTCGGTATATTTATTAAGGCAGGTTAGCTTCATTTACTTGGGAAATGGTGATAGTCCAGTAAAACTAATGTTTGTTTTTCTGAGAAATTCAAGAAATATTCTGTAATCGAAGACTATTTGATTTTATTACATCCCTTAATCTGCCATTTTTGTAGGACAAATTTGGAGTCCTATTTGATCTTGCGCTATGAAGAATAAAGCCCTAGTACTAATTTGTCTAAAATCTTTAACAATATCCTAAAGATAGTAAGTTTGCTTATTGTTTCAGGACAGTCTGACAAGGAGAAATGTTTTGGTAGTTTCCAATGTCTAAAATTATTTGTTCTTTTGAGGAATAATGTTTTGTTTTTGTTTGGGGTTGGGGTGAGAAGATTTGAAAGGGGTTGCAAAAAATACATGGTTTAAAAGTGCTAGTGGTAGGTGTCAGAGAACCATTCTAGGATTTAGCATAAGGAATATCAAAATAGTCACAGGACCACAATGAAGCAATAGTTCCATTTATTCTTTCACTGGTTTTTTGATAGGTACAAGAAATTATGAAGATGGGTGTTTATCAATGACAATGATAAGGAGGGGGCAGTAAGAAATATATACACTGAATAAGAATATTGACATACCCCGGTGGCCTAGCAGATAAGGCCACTGGATGTAGTCCACCTACATCCCAAGGACCAGGGTTTGAGTTCCAGAGGATGGGGGAGGGAGGAATGTGGGGGAACAACCAAGATGTACAACTGAAAAAGATAAATGTTTTTTAAAAGTGAATATTTACATTTTGATATTGTTTTTCAGTTTTTCAGGCTGTTCTCACACTACTTCCTTTGATGGCTAAAACATTTGTGTTGGGCAAACCTTCATCATTCTTATTTGACAGGTCTGAAATCTGCATCCAGACAGTGTAATGTCTTGTTTGACTAGAAGTAGTAAGGAAATGAGTATGGAGACTCAAACCCAAGTCAAGTCCTCCGAAGGTGTTTTAAAAGAGTCAATGATGTTTGATGTCAAAGTATTAAAAAGGAGGCTTGTGTGATTGCCATACTTGATCCCTTTCATACAATGACTTTAATTCTAGTAAGGGCCTCAGGTTTTTCTTTGATAATAAGGATCACTAGGGAACCTCTGCCATTGCTAATGACCCTGTATTTATGCTTCCTTTGAATCACTTCATAGAAAACGGAAAGAAAATTTAGACCATCGCTTGGGAATAGATAGATGCCTCATTAAAATTTTCCATTTGCAAATATATCCCTCTGAGGCATCTGAGTATGAAGTGGTCATTTTGTCCAGATGAAACACTTAAAATGGAAGAAATACTTGTTTCCAAAACTAAATGGACATATTATAACATGTCTCATTGGTACTCAAGGCATCAACCGCTTGGCCCAACTTCAGAAGAAGAATGGTTAAACATAAATTGTTCTCTGGTCCGCTTAGCCATTGTTTAGGGCAATTCTTTGAAATGGATTTCTCGTCTGGTGGGACAGGGGAGAGATAAATAGGCAGAGCACGGATGACTTTCATGGCAGTGAAAATATTCTGATGGTGCATACATCTGTATTTGTCCAAACCCATTGAATGTACAACACCAAGAGTGACCCTGATGTAAACTGCTGGATAATGATCTGTCCCGGCAGCTTCATCGGTTGCAACAAATACTCACTCTGGTGGGGGATGCTGATAATGGGGGAGACTGTGCTTCTGCGGAGGCAGTGGATTTATGAGGACTCTCTGTGCCTTCTCTCAACTTTGCTGTTAACCTGAACGGCTCTGAAAAATTAGTCATTTTAAAAAATAGAATTCTCAGGATAGCTGAAGTAGACAAATAGCTTTATTCTTTTTCTTCTTCAGGAACCTCTTTAATATTGTTGATAGCAATTATCAATGTTTGAATGGAATAATAATGTTTTCCATAGAATTGTTTTACATATATACCTATGTCTGTAGGAATAATAACCTTGAGGGCATGTTTACCTTCACATAGCCCAATAAAGAATGACATCTAACTGTAAAATAAAAGCTATATTTAGTATTCACTCAGGCCACAGATATCAATTCCCACTGTGAGCTGGCCTCTTCTAGACTTGAAACATGTGCATAGACATAGCAAATACAATCCTTACCCAAAATGAATCTGCAGTCTGGCTCTAAGACCATCCCCTTTGGTTGCTCTTGTTTGTTTTTTGAATGATTGAATAAGAATGGAAAGTTTAAGCTAGCAAACGTCACAAATGTGTGTGGTTTTTTTTCATCTTTTTTACGTGAGGTCTTGTTAATAACATGCTAACGAGTCACCAAAACCAGAAACTTGGTTACTTAACCTTTTGTTAAAGAGTGGGAGACAGTGAGAACTGATTGGGCTCTGGACATCCTTTCATGGGAGAGCCAGTAGAATTTGCTGATGCATTGATTGGACATGGGTTAAAAAGAGAGAGCAAGAGGAGACTAGCATGAATAGGATTTTTGACTGCAGCCATAGCAAGATGGAAGGAGAAAGGCTAAACCCTGGGAGAATCAGGTTGGGAGATGGGGAGGAAGATCTCGGAACTCGGCCGAGGGTGCGTTGAGATGCCTGTTTGGTTGGGTGTGTGGGTCTGGGCTGCCCAACTGTAGAGCTCAGAAGGAGGAGGAATCAAAAGACAAGACTGAGAGGTGATGCAGTAATGTCACAGGAAGCCAGGTGGTTGCTGTGGCCTGAAGGTCCAGTGATCAGTGATGACGGTGTTGCAAGAGGTGGGAGTAGCTGTGTCGATGCTGCCGATAGGGCAGTAAAGTGAGGGCTGAGCCTGGCCGCTGGATTTAGCACAGCAGAGTTAGTGGCTTGGTAAAGGTAAAAGCCCAACCTGAGTTAGATTCAAAAGAAAACGAAAATGCCCTTCAGTAGGTGAAAGGATAAATGACCTGCAGCAATCCAGGCAGTGGAATATATTTGGCACTAAAAGAAAATGCACCATGAAGACCTATAAAAAGACATAAAAGGACCTGAAATGCATATTGCGAAATGAAAGACACTAATATGAAAAAGCTACTTATTGTATAGTTCCCCCTATACGACATTCTGGAAAAGATATAACTATGGAGATAGTAGAACTAAATCAGCAGTTGTCTGAGATTGGGGGCTGGGGGAATGTGGCAGCATGTGGAAATTGTTCTCGATCGAGCCTGTTTTCGGTGCCAATAGTGAACCCTAATGTAAACTCTGATTTTGGTGATGGTCTGTCACTGTGGATCACTTTTGTAGCAAACACACTGCTCTGTGGGTGAGATTGATAATGGGGAGACTGTGGGTGTGTTTTATGGTTTATGGGAACTTGGTATCCTCTGCCCAATTTTGCCGTGAACCCAAAAACTTTTCTAAAAAGCAAAGTCTGTTAATTAAAAAGAAGAGGAATTGGAGGCAGGAGGTTTGTAATGGTTTCTAGTTCTGTTGCAAAGAGGAACAGAAAAAATGGGCAGAAACTAGCAGGGAAATGGATCAGGAAAAGGGTTTGTAGAGGATGAGAAAATAACAATGCAGAGCAGGCGTGGTGGACTTGCAGTCTGTGTCCTTAGGTAGCTGAGTGGGGCCGGGGCTTCCTCCCCAGGTAAGGAGCTGGCCTGTGGAGAAGGGAGGCGAGTGGTCATTTCCAGGGTGGGAGAGGAGTTAGGGGTTCTTGCGGGTGGTTTTTTCTGTGAGATAAGAATGTACTGGGAAGTTGAAACAAAATCTCACTGATGTGCTTGATTTTTTTTCTGTCCTCTCCATTTTCACTTTTTCTTTCAAGTTACCCTCTCAGCCCTTTCTAATGAAAATTTCCTTCAAGCCGTGGCAGTTTATCTTTTCTTAAACACATAATCATCAAACTTGGAAGGAGCTCTTTCAGACTGTGGTGTGTTCCCCAGGGTCTAACCAATGATGAAGATTTTCATCTATATAAAAACTATAAATAGGAATTTTGCTTTTGGGGGACAATGGAATGGGTAGAATGTAATGTAGTTTTGGGGACCCTCTGGATTAAACTTAATCTAATTCAGCCATTTGAGGAGCCAGAAGCTCATGTTACATTTTAAATGAAGCTCTTATTGGGCTGAATAGACTATTTAAAGTCTTTAGATTAGAGATCTCTGTGATTAGGGGAAGGAGAGGGACATATAGTTTGCATACTAAGTACTGTATTTTATATATATTTTATTATCATGCAACTTACAGAAATCAGTGCTTGATAGAATGTTTGGGGACAAGGAAGAACAAGGGCTGTTGCCTCACCCCATCTTGTAAACATAGAACCCTCTTCTTGTGGTGGACTTTTTTCTTTTTTTTCCAGAGAGGGAGGAAGTAGCATTTTTAAGGGAGGGAAGGAAGAATGAAGCTTCTTTATTTTATTTTGCTTTTTCATTCTGGTCTCAGATTGAGAACCAAGGTCCTTGGACTTGACATCATCTGCAGCCAGTGTCTCAGCCACCAGAACCACAAGGGCATGACCCCTGTGATAGATTTCTTTTTTCTGTGTGTTATTTATCCAAAGGGAGCAGTGATTTTAAAAGTTAGTAAAATTCTGTTTTGGATAGTCACCTCTATTAGCTTGCATGCCTTAAATGGTAAAGCAAGGTCCTGTAAGTGTCTGACTTGAGATGTTTAGAATTGGAGGAGACTCCATGTATCTCTTTTTTCTGCCCAATTCTAGAGTGCTTGCCCTAAACAGGGCACTTATGCAGCTCTTCCTGAGGCACAAGACGTGTCTGAGGCTTTGGAAAAGAAGAAAAAGCGATCCCTCTCTCTTTCTCTGACCAGTTTTCAAAGCAGAAGGAAAAAAAAAAAGAGAGAAGACATGATCAACTCAAGAAATTATGTTTAGCAGAAGTGAGAGTGTTTTCCTTTCCTAACACAGATCAGACTGATGTGCTGCAAAATTAACTCAGTTCTGCCGTAGCTCAGTGAGGTGTTGACAGAGCTTGGAGGCTGCAGAACAGCAGGGCTGGGAGACGCCAGCATCCTCATCTCCCCAGGACTGTCCCTGGGCACCCTCTGGCTGGGCTGCCCTGTTGCACAGGTGTGGGACTGTGAGGACCCAGCTGGGGACCAGAAGGACATGAGGAATATACCAGCCCTGCCCCCGTGGGCTTGATGACTAACTTGATCTACACTCAGGAAATCATTTGATGCTAGAAAGTAGTATTTTTAGAGAGGGAGGAATTCGCATGATTCTACCAAGCAGCTGGGTCTTCCTACACGTAGGTTCAGTTCTGTGGGATCGTGTATGTGCCCACAGGAATGGCAGATGCATTTTTCCTGCTACCTCAGGGTGATTGCCCACAGAGCAAATGATACTTGCTCACTGTTGGGGAAGGAAAACATGCAAAGTATGATTCATTTCCTCCGATCAAAGTCTTCAGGAGTTTTCTTGCCATCTTTTTGCACCCATGTTTTTATTTACCTACAACTTTGGTCTCCAGTCCTGATGACCCAAAGAAGAGGTGACTGTGTCCAGGACTTGGAACTGTTCATGCAAATGACCCTCACTCTGGATTAAGAGCAGCACGTGTTGGTTCACCTTTTTCTTTTTCTTTCTTTCTTTCTTTTTTTTTTTGAAAGGAAAAGTGTAAGCAGGAATGAAAGTGAGGAGACAGTCAGGAAGAGAGAGAGAGAGAGGAGGAGGAAGGAGAATCTTTATTTTATTTTTGTTAAGTTATTCACACCGGTTGCTTCCCCCCAGGCCCTGAACTTGAGCCCAGGTTTGTGCAGCCTGTGTCCTTCAGAGGCAATTGACCTAACCGCTACTCTACCAGGGTTCGCCCTACCTTTTTATTTAGTCCATTTTTAGCCACTCATATACACTGCTTTGTATTTACAAAATGATCTTTTGTTTTGTTTCTACAACTGTATTTTTCATGAGATCAATGGAGTATGGGTTTGGTCCTGTGTGTCTTTGAAGAAGTGGCAGCATCTAAAAGTATTTGATATGGTATTTGGCACATAATAGGTGTGCCACAGAGATCTGAGCATCATGGCCAAAGTGTATTCCTGCTTTTGGGGGTCAAAGGGATTGGTGGTTGACTTTCCAGCTTTTATGTTGTCTAATTCAATCCACTTCTCCCCTCAGAGATACCCTCCTTTTCACCACTAAGCTTCCTTTTCATTTATCTGTCCAGGATATTTAATGAAGAGTCTGATGTCTGCCAAAGCACTAAACGTTTTCTCCATTCGGGGGAAAGAATGCTTTGTAAGTTGTCCAGTTAAATAAAAAAAGAAAAAGTCTCCATATAATAGTCAACTCATGAACTTGTGGTTTGTTTGCAGCTTTGCCTGGTTTTCATTTTGGTTTTGGTTTTGCTTCTGTGCTCCTGACTTAAATCCTGAAAATTTCTTCCTGAAGAGCAGTGCTGAATGCTGGTTCCTTCTATCACCGATGCCAGTGTTAGAAAACCACCTGATCCCAGCCTCTGTGGGGCTCTGCCCTGCTTCATCCTTGCTTGGTCTCCTGCTAACATGGGGCTGTGGGGTGAATAGAAAAGAAACTGGTTAAAGATTGGTCACCCCAGGAGGTTACTGCTATTGCTTCAAATTCTCATTTTTCAAATTAGGGTATACAGAGGAAACTAAGCTTTGTATCCGAAGAGAATTCTGAAATGAGAATTTTCTCCAAACAGAGAGACCCGAGTCCCTCAGGTGTGTGTGAAGCCACAGCAAGAGAAAACGTATGAGACTGTGCTAATGAGTGAAACATTTTGGGTAACATTTGAATAAATTAGAAATTTATTCCTCTGATAAAATGTAACTTTTGTGCAATCTGAGTAGTTTTGAAAAGGTGTGAAAACACTTATAAGAAATCGTAAATATGTATTATAGGTGTCTGTGTGGGCTTCGTACTGAGACTGATTTATTACCGGGCAGCCAGGTAAGTAATAAAGGACATTGGAATTTTACTGCTGGACCCTCAGTTGCTGGCATTGGTCTCGCTGTTCCCTGTGACAGGACCCTGGTACAGCATCCTGCCTGCTGCCCCTTCACCCTGGGCCGCTTCCACCTCATGCTGGCCCCCCAGCTTCACCAGATGGCCACTCAGCTCCAGACATGTGTGTGATGGAAGCAGGCAGAAGCAGATTTTTCCTAAACCAGCTTCCTTCCAGCAAGGGTTTCCACGTATATCTCTTCAGCCACAGTCTGGTTTCCAAGGTGCCCAGGAAAGAAAAAGTGTTGCTTTGTGGCCGTGGAGGTGACTGGGGAGGGGAAAGGCTCCTGTGTGCCGGGAGGGCTGTCACAGCATGTGCAGGTGCTTTGGGTGTGAGAACAGGACCTGAGGGCACAGGTCAGAGAGATGAAAGGAAGCAGCTTGTGTGAAGTCAGGCGTAAGTGAAGGGCAGGGGGTGAGAACATCTGAGAACGTCTCCTGTTTCCCTTTGATCCAACCAGGAGCAGACAGTGAGGACACTGGACACATGGGCACCGAGAGTTCATCTGAGGAGTCGAAATTGCAGCCTTGTGCACCGAGGAGTGACGGTGTGGGGCGGGTCGAGCAGGCAAGGAGCCAGCAGGGCTCCTTTGTGCAGAGGAGGAATGATGCCAACTAAGATGCCACAGTGGTGACAGAGAAAAAGACTGCATGGCTGAGAGTCTTCCCAAGTCCGTGGCTCTTGGTATCCACTTGGATGTTAATGGTGAGGCAGAAATAGGCGGGATTCTGTGGCAACTGGAGGATGGACCATGAAACTATTGTCTAAGAGAATGCAGCTAAGGGGCAGCAGGTGACGGGGTAAAGTTGCTAGTTCAGTCATAACTATGCTGGGCAGCGAGGATGCATTCCCTAGGTGGGCAGAGATAGGACTGAGTTTTCCACTAAATATGTATTGCTTCAGTGGCACCCACTGTAATTCAGGGGCCATTTGCAGTAGGAAATTTGGTCAAAGAAATAGTCAGGGGGTCCAATTCTGTCTACTCTCCTAAATCATAGCAAGGAATTTAACAGGGCATTTCTATTTCCAGTATTTTCAATGCAAAGTAATTAGAGGATTTTAATTTAAGGAGTGTTAGGACATAATTTTCATTTTAAAAGATAGCCATACAGTGTTGTGGTAGATTAATGGGTACCCCTCTCCCCAGAGGTATATTCATGTCCCTAACCCCTGAACCTGTAAATATGACCTTATTTAGAAAAAGGGACCTTGCAGATGTAATTATTCACATGGACTCTAAATCCAGTGATAAGCATCCTTAGATGAAGAAGAAAAGAACAGAGAGGGAGGCAGAGCTTGGTCTTGAGTAGGGCATAATCAAAGCTTTTGCGGACATGGATTCTGAGATGCCATATCCCAACCCAGATGAGATTTTGAACAAATATTAGGCTTGAACTGGGAACTCAGACAACAGATGAACACAAGTAATTGTGGACATCATTTGTATATATAGTTCAGGGATCCTCAGCCCCAGCTGTGCATTAGAGCCTCAGGCACGTCATAAAAAGGTACTAGGACCTGCATTCCAGGCTAAACCAGTCTCTAAGGTATTTAAGAGTGCTCCAGGGGAGTCTAACGAGCAGCCAAGTTTGAAGAAGCACATGTGTCCAGATGATACTGGATGTGATCATTCAAGGCAGAGGGTCAAAAGAGAGGATGCTGTTAATAGGTCACAGGGAGGTTATACTCTGACCCCTCCTTCCCCCTTACAACCACTCTCCAGGAAGCCCTGGTTTGGGGTTGACACCATGTTTCTCTATTTGTGGACTCTAAGGTGAAAAATTTAGGAAAGTGAGTATAAGTGAGTAGATTATGAGGACCAGGTCCGGGTGAGCCCGAATTCGGTGGACTCGCTGAGAAGAAAGGACTAGCAAAAGACAATTGCAAAGGATCTGTGAGCTGGGAGATAGCAAATGTGAGGTCTTTCTGAAGCCAAGGGAAGAAGAGTGTTCTGAGAAGGAACCAGTTTGGTTAAATGGTGCTTAGAAGCTGAGAAACTTGAGGATGAATTGATTTTGGAATGTCACATGATAGGAGCTAAACGACCTTGAGAGGCAGACCTGTTTTAACAGTGCTTTGGATAGAAGCCCGTATTGAACCAGTTGACGTGCATTCTGAGCCCAGAGATCTTCCTGTGGAGCAACGAGCGAGGTCTTCGATCAGCACCTTGCTTCTGTTTCCCTCCTGAAAATTCGGCGTATCTGGGAGTTAGAGACTGACTCAAAATGACTTTGGTGAACCAAATATTTAATCTTTTGCAATGTAGTGCCTGAATATCCTTCTGACTGTGTCAGTTTTATAAACAGTATGCCATCTGCACCTCTGTTCTTCATCTAAGTCTTTTTAACATGACTTTGCTGCGGAGGAAATCCTCTTGGTATTTTCATGTGTATGTGTGATTGTTTAGCTTTTGCTGATCTTTTCTTTTGAACAAGGTGGTTCTAGCTTAGTGAATAACAACTGTTTCATACATGAATGTAAATAGAAATTTTAAACTTTGTAGCCTGCTTCACAGTTGAGGTTCAGCAAACGTTAGTTAAAACTCAGCTGAAAATAACCCTTCTACTGGCATCACAGCTGTCCATGGAGAGCAAGTGAGCATGTCAAAGTCCTTTGGGAGGTGGGTGGGTGCCCAAGCCACTGTGGCTGGTGGGAGACTTTCTGCCTTTACACCCTCATCTCCCTGCTCCCTTCAGCCCTTGGTGCTCTCAGTGCAGACCCAGTGCCCAGGTGCCACTCTGCTGCAGGGTGAGAGCTGCCTTGTTTTGTCGGACTTGGGCTACAAATGATCTGTTCCACCCTGGCACTATGCTCTCAGAGAATCCTTGTACACCCAGAATAGTTTCGGAGGATGGTGGAAGTCAGGCTCAGCATGTAGTGGGGAGCTGAGTTGTAGTTGACTGCAGTTCCCGCAGCCAGAGAGAAATTGCTTTTTCCGGAACACTGCACATTAGCACAGGCTGGTACGAATAGGAAGCCCTCCCTGGACTGCACCCTCCAGCTTGGCAGATGGACCTGGGCCCTTCTAAGAATTGTGTCTCATGTTATATCAGAACAGATTTGCTTCACCCTCTGCAAGCTATTGAAGACAGCCCCTGTGATTTTGACCTAGGACCTGGAAGTTTGTGCCCTCAAAGAACCATCTGGGAGAGAATGGAATCATTGCAGATTTTAGGGGGCTTGAAATGAAGAGGTCACATTGACTGTACCTTAGTGTTCGTGAGTGCCTCACCACGGCGCCTTATCCCCTGTTTATGTGCTAAAGTGTACGTCTAGTACTGTCCATCCAAAAGCAGGATTTTGTTTTGTTTTGTTTTTCTTTTCCTCCCTCCTCCCTGCACCCCTGCCCCAGATCTCAAACCCATGTCCATGGGCTTTGCACGGCCTCTCCTTAGCCACCTGCAACACAGGAGTTCTCCCAAAGCAGGATTTTGAGAGTAAAGAAAATCTTGAATCTCCTCTTGGAGCCTGTCTAGATGAAAAACTGTGCTCTTACATCCACATTTCAAAGCCTCAACTTTTTTTGCTTTTTAATTACAGGCTATTTTCAAGCATAGACAAAATTAGAGAGAATTGTATAATGAAGGCTCCATGTACCCACAAGCCAGCTGTCAACACTCCACATCTTGCCTTTCTCATTTTATCCATCCCACACACCTTCCTGCCTCTTTTAAATTTTTCCTGGTAGAATGTATTAGTAAATTTATGTGAAGCCAAGCTGTGGTGGCATAGTTCCAAATCTTAGTGGCTTGCGGTAACAAAAGTATGTGACCTTCGTTGCGTGCCAGTGAGTCTCTCTTCACCTTCAGTACTTTGAGACCAAGACAGAAAGATGAGTCTTCTTGTGGTAGACTCCACTCACAGCTGTTTCTAAAAGGGATCTGACAGCCCTTCGGCCCTAAGCCAGAGCTAAGAGAAGCAAGATTTGCTGGAAGGAAAAGTCTGTCTGACACTTTGGAGAAGTAAAAGGATATTGGCTTCCCCTTAATACCTGAAAGCAGAACAACATTCCTAAACCCCCCAAATAACCTACCAAATCATACCCAATGGGCGCGTTCTACCTTTAGATGGGAGGGGAGGCCTGTAAATAGTGTGACAGCATTCCTACTAATTAATCTGTACTCCAGGGGCAGGGAGTTGACATTTAAGTTCCCTAATGAGAAATGCATACTCCAGCGGGGGAAGTTCCTTATTATTGGAAAGACTCTTAACTAGGAATCCACCTTTCTAAGGATCTCACCAAGTGCCTCCATATTTAGACTAGAGAGTCCATTATTAGCCTAAGGAGTACTGGAAGTAATTTTCATTAGTCAGGCAGGTGGTTTTCAAGTTAGGTCAGTTGACTAGAGATAGGATTCATCTCCTCTTGCAGGAAGGGCTGTTCAGTCTTCGTGAGCCTGCAGATAGACATCCCTCAGAATGGCATGCTAACCGAGAACTCCATCCTGTCCTGCCATTTAGTGAAGGATACTGAGGACTCCGTTACCTGCTTTGACCTAAGAATAGTTGAATCCAGGTTCTGAACTAGTGATCTGACTCCACCAAACCATTCAAGTAACTACTTGCTCAAGTAAGAGACAAAAAGACAACTTGGTCTTCCCTGAACTTAACCGTAGCTTGTGTGGCTATTCTGTGCCTCTTTTCATTTTGTGGGAGGGGACCTGCAATTCTCATCTACCTCTAATCATTGGAATTTGCTGGTGTCCACCCATAAGAATATGACTGTGGTGAATGGCTGCTCCACTGGGTCAGAGGACTGTGAAGGATTAAGAACTTGTAAGGGAGTCTTTGGATTTTCTACTGGAGGGAGGGAGAGGTCATTAATGTCCTCCTACAATACATGGTGGCCACAAAGTTCCTGCATATCAAACTGTTCCCTAGATCTTTGATATCAGGTAGCACTTTCATGTGGAAGATATTTTGAAGGATGTGAGGAAAGTTAAAATGTGTGTTTAGAACAGAGGAGAACATCCAGTCTGTAACTAGTATGTCTAGAAACCAGGTGGCCAATCCGAAAGGGATACATACTCTCAAGATCATTCAATTTGTCTCCTTCAGTGGCAGCAGAAGAAGTTACTTTCACTATAGTTCATATGTACCAGCATCCAGGTTACTTACTTTACATGGATTATTTTATGTAATTCTCATAACAACTCCATGAGGCAAAAAGTATTCTTCATATTTGACAGATGAAGAAATTAAAGCATATGGTTTCACAGAGCCACATAACTAGTCAGAAGAAGAGCCAGGATTCAGATTTAGGAAATCAGATTTGTAGCCTGTTCCCTAAGGTAGTGCCTTTCGTTTACAGTTGTGACATTGCAAAGGACTTTATTGTTTGTACGTTCCTCGTATTCTCAAGGTTCATAAACCAGAAAGTCTTTAAAATCTAATGAAAAAGAAAAAAAAAAAATGTTTACTTTATCCCAGGAACCTCTGCCTCCAAAAGGTATAGAGATTTTTCCACCAAGGTGATGCAAACACCGATGTTTTCCTCCAAGGGTTGGCAGGAGATACCTTAGGACATCATTGTTCTGTGTCCCAGTGAAGGGAAAAAAAAAGAGATCTGGCTTGACTGAGCTGGTGTCCAGCCCTTCCCCCTCTCTTGACACAAAATGAGAGTTTATGACAACTTTGACTTCTAATCTGGAGTTAAGCTTTGGGCCAAGAACTGTGCTCACTGTCTATGGGGAGGGAGGTAGAAATGCAGCCTCCAGAATTTGATGAGTCTTCTTCTTGTCATTGAGCATTTTTCCATTTTTCCATTACTGTTTGAGCTTCTCTTCCAAGGGGCCTGGTGCCAGCTGTTCCCAGGGGACAAGAAATAGAACTCCTGAGTTGTCTGTACAGCCTCCATGCCCAGGGGCAAATGCCTGCAGCCTGAATTTTAAAACTCTGTTCTAAAGGTGCTTCCCTTGGAAACCTTTATAATATAATAACTTTTAAACCTCAGGGTAGTGATGGCTACAGGATAATTATGTTAAACCTGAAGGCAAACCAGAGGGAAGTGGCAAGTAGAGGAAATAGTGCTTTGGTTAATAGATCAGGAAACCGAATTTAAAATATTGAGGATTGGGGTGTGTGTCTAGACTCATCGTTCTGTTGCTTCAGCTTTTCTTTGCTCTCTTGTCAAAAGTCTAAGAAGTGGTTGAGAATGAGTGAAATAAAAATAAAATTAAAAAGACTAGAGTACAATGTGTGATTGCTCAGCTCTGCAGTTTTGTTTTTGTTTTTGTTTTCACATCCCCTTTCCAAAATCAGACTTTGGGTTAAAGTTCTTATGCTTTCTGCAGATGTCTGAAGGGGTGGATGGATGGACAGGTCTTGGTGTAACAGACTGGCAGATGCGTGCATGGGAAGGTGCCTGACCCCTACATGAAGAGTGGAAAGGGAGAGTGGTCAAGGGCATAGCAGTTGCAGCTGATGTGAGAAGCCAGGGCACAGCAATGGCACTGCCAACTCTGCTAAGTCCTACAAAAGAGTTTTGTGGGTTGCATTCACCACGAGTGTATATAAACCAGAATTGGAACCAGCAGACCAGTGATTCATCCAGGTGATACCAAAGGTGAACAAAGGTGATAGGAGATCCTGGAAATCACCACAAGTTGAAGGCAATAGTGAGGTAGAACACAGACTAGGACCAGCAGAAATCTCAGGTCCAGGGAAGGATCAGGATGCCTATGCCATGCAGGAAACCCAGCATTCGGGGGGACTTCTTTGTCACCCAGGTTGGAGTATGTTTCTGCATGGGTTATGCAAGCCCTGAGGTCCTGTCTTAGGTCCAGATGATCTCCTTTACACTAGAAATACCCAGTGGGCACCCCAGCTTTTATTTCCCACACAACCTGCCATCTTCTAATTGTTCTAGTTCTTCCTAGGTAAAACTCATGGTTTGACCCAGCTTTCCTCATGCACCTGCTATTAGAACATTGGTAAATGATGTGATAGCATAGTGTCTGTAACACAGGGACTTGCATACATATCTCAAAGAGCTGATGTGAAGATTACTGGAGACAGTGTGTGGAGATTTGTGAGAACATGTCAGGGATAGTGAAAAGACATTATAGGAATATGGGTCTTAAAAATAGTTTGACAAGTAATTCTAAAGGTATGAAAAAAGTTTATTTTAATATGAACTCTAGAGCTGAAAAAGATCAAATTTAAAAATAGTAAACTGCTAGGGAAAAGAAAATGTGTAGAAATAAAATGATTGAGATCTGAGTTAGGTATTAAAAGTATTGATGAGTTTGAATTAAAGTTCAGAGAGTTAAATATTTTTGATTGGCTTATTTAGTTCAAACCCTCAGTGAGCAGGAAGAAATCAGGAACTGCCTATTGAATTGGTAGAATGCAAGGAGTTGTTTGTAGGTAGAAGCTGTCCGCTGACATAACCAAAGACAGCGAGAAGCTACCTCAGTGTCAAGGGCCAGCTCCCACCTGGAAGTCACATTTCTGCACACTCTGGAAGACAGTGAGTGTTCTTTGTGAAAATACAACTGAGGAACTAGGCATGTGAACCCTTGGAAATGGCCTCTGCTGTGACTGTTAGAGTATTCAAGGAGTTATTCTTGAGTTTCTGCTAATAAGCTCTCTTTTGAGGAAGAAATTTGTGTAGCACGTAAGACTAGAAGGAATGTCAGCCATCTTGTGATTCCCTGGTCTTTTATCCGTGACTTGACCTAATGAGGCTGCCTTTGACCCGTTCTTATTAGTAGTGGAGAATTGGAAACACCATAAATATCCATAAGGTAGAGAATGGTTAAGTAAACTAGGGTTCTTATATAGCGGGGAAACAGTTTAGAAACAGGTAGACATGTTCCCACATAGAGCCATCTCCAGAGGACATAGTTCAAAGAAAACAATCAGGTGACAACAATTTATGTGGTGTACTATCTATGATAAAAGCAAAACCCTGTTTTTCTGGAAGTTTATGTATATGTGTCTAAGTGTTCAGAGGTAATTCAGGAACAACTTTTTTAGCTACAAACTCCTAACAAGAACCTCAGAGGGAACTGAACTGAAGGCGAGGTGGGTGGTTAAGAAGACTTGCTTCATCAGTATTCTTTGAAAGTTTTACAATGAATATATATGGAGTGAGTAATTGGTAGTTTTTACTCTACACCATTTTCATTTAAACTTGAACTTCATATTAGTCTCTGTGAACTCTAACTCATCCTCTGGGCCACTGGACATCCCTTCTTATTTGGCGCTTTTGCAACTATGTATCTCTTTACAGATGAAGATGCTATATAGAGTTATCAACATTTAATAGCCAAACAGAAAGAAAAAAATGTTTAGAAAACTAGTAAACGAATGGGACAGAAAAAGGTATGCCACTGCCTCTCCTGGGACTTCTTACTTCTGAAATCATCTGTGCCCTCCTTATCACATGTATTGGACATAGATCACTTTCAATTTTTGCCAATACTTCCGTTTGGTCTAGTTGAGACCTCCCATGAATCTTCTCACTCTGGTAAGTCAACTTTTATAAGCAAAGTAACAGAAGTTATATGTTCCCTGTTTTGTAAATGCCGTGGATGGGAGTAGAGCATCAGTTTATCCTTGTGTAGTTCTTCTTTGCTAGGTCTTGCTGTAAAAAAAAAAAAAATGTAATGAAGAATTTTGATATGCAAGGCATCTAGAAGTTAGCCATTTGTGGTCAGTTGCTCTTCTCAGATATATTGTGGATGTATATTTCATTTGGTACTTGGGAAGACGTTACCTACCAGTGACTTGCTCTTGTGTACTGAATAGGAGCCCAGAAAGGTTCTTGTCTTAGATTTATTCAGGAGGACTTCAATACTAGAAAAACCAGAAGGCCCCTCTCCAGTGTGGCATGACTCAAGATTAGTTGTTTGATAGCATAGTGTCAGGGCTGTTGTAGGCAGAGAGTTTCCTGGGAGGCTGAATTTGTTAGAGTATCATTAGTTCACATCTTGTTCTGATTATATCCCACACACTCTACAGAGGCACAGTCATAACAGGAAACCCAGAATTTGTGGAGTTGGAAGCTAGCATACAAGAACATTTGAACAGGGAGCTTCATCCCAGATCCAAAGTTTTGAAGTAGATTTTTTTTTTTTCAGTAGACTTCGTTATGCTCAATCTTTAGGGTACAAAATTATACTAATAGCTTTAGAAAAATGTAAAGAGCACCATATATTTGTAAGGCTGATCATCATTATGCTTTATTCTTCATGGTATATAATAAATTTTTCATATAATTATGAAATTTTAAAATATGAACTTTGCTTTCTGATTTACCTGGAGGTTCAGTTGACTAATGAGTAAATTATTCATCGCTTCATTAAAATTCAGTAGAACTGAAGGTTTCCATTGGATGCATTAAATCACTTATTGCAAGAGAATTGCTGTCTACATATTCCAGGGGACAGTTTTCCCAGTGTGGCCTGCACTGAAAGTGTAGAGAATACCAATGAGATGTGGACCTTACATTTTACTCTCCATTAACAAAAGTTATTTATGGAAACCCCAGGAGAAGAATAGACTTTTCAGTAAGGATCTACAGGTTGGTGATTTTTCATCTCTGAGTGGAACATATTACTGGCATAAAAATGCATTTGTGCAGAGAGAGATGCTAAAGTCTTATAATGATTATCTCTGTTACCTGAAGAAAGCATCTTAGTAAATGGAGAGCTAGTTAGTATTCTAATAAAAATTGCTGTCACCACTTGAGAGTAAAATTGATGTCCTCAAATATTTCAAAGTTAGAAATCTGTTTATTTTTTTCTTACTAGACCCCAAATCATGTAATTTATTGGAGCAGATGGTACAGAAGAGGATGGGCTTTGTGAAACAGTGTGTTACACTTTCAGTAAAAAAATTATTACTGAACAATTTTATAAAATGCTACAAAAATCACAAAATCGTGTCCTTAAAGACTCTCATCTAATTGACTCAGTGAATCTTACCTTTCCTCTACAAAATTTCCGCCAGTGTTACATTCATCCCGTACAGACTCTATGTGAGCATGGTTGTCTCCTGGTTCTTTTAATCACAGACTCATAACCCAATTTGTGAATTGTTCTCCAGTTGTCTCTGTCACGGTTAAATAAAATTCCATACTCAGAGTCTATGTCCAGATATCTCTGACAATGCAGACATCCTTCCTTCATGCCTAACTTACGTCACATCTCTGATTGACTTCCGTCTCCTGTGATGCAGGCAGTTTTACTCAAAAAGTCTACTTCCTCTGTCACATTTTTCCTCCGAAGTAAACCTTGGACTGTTTCTTGCTTCCTTCTGTTGCATGAACATCATTCAGCTTGCTTTCTCCATTCTCGGGTTTCTGGGTACTCTGACTTGTCCATTCCACTCTTTAATCATCACCCAGGGCATTCCTGGAGGAGCTGGTTGTGTGCAGACCGGACAGGAACTGATACTGTTGAGAGTCCAAGCTTCGGAATCTCTCCCCACCTGAAATGCACGTGCGTGGATTCGCTAGTCGCGTGCAGTGTTAGGGGATTCCTAGGGCTCCCTGCAGCAAATTCATAGTCCACCTGCTTCTGGAACATCGGATTAGCAACCCTGGCTGTTGTGTGGAAGCCGTGCCTGGGAAGGACATGGGAACCAGGGAATTCGGCACAAAGCAGAAAGTGGGGCATCTGGAGCTGAAGGTTTTTCGGAGGTGTTTCTTTTTAAGCAGGATGTATTTTAGAAATCCGATTTGAAACCACTTTTCAGTTACGATCACATATGCGAGGTGATCTGATTTCACAAAAAAATGCTTTTAGTTGGCATTTTCCTGAGCTAACTTGTTTAGACATGTTTGTCCTTTAAGGATGAAGTGTTCCTGAGATTCTGCAAGCAGTCCATTGAGCCTCAGGCTCACCGGGTTCTCCCTTGTTGGCATTTGTGCTGTTCTTTGATAAATGAAGCTATAAAAAAGAGATGAATATGGGTTTCTGCACTGCGGCTGCTCCACCCTACCAAGAAGCCCTTATCAGCCTGGTTCTAGTCTACACCCTTATTTGTGAGTCATCCCTGTGAAAACACTCGTTTGTTCTGGATGAAAGTGTAGACTGGTGTTTGGATTCTAATGCATTCTTGGGGGCTTGAGGGGAGGATACCTTAGCCTGGTGAAGTAAGTGTTCAAGATGTTTTCTCTGATGATCTAAGACTGTGTGGCATTAGCTCCTTAGCACACATAGAGCGTCTGCTCCATGCTGACAGTGAGTTCGAAACCACTCGAGTGTGCTGAAAAGAGCTGGTAAGGTTAGCCACTGGAAATCTGACTTTGGCCCTTCCTTGAGGGAACTAGTGGTGAACAGCAGACACATGTTGCTAAAAAATGTGCTTCCTCCTCCTCTCTCCTTTGTCACCTCATTCCTGAGTCCTTCTCCTTGCAGGTTATGGCCACACTGTGCCCTTGTCAGACGGGGGAAAGGCCTTCTGCATCATCTACTCAGTCATCGGCATCCCGTTCACACTCCTGTTCCTGACGGCAGTGGTCCAGCGTGTCACCATCCATGTCACCCGCAGGCCTGTCCTCTACTTCCACCTCCGCTGGGGCTTCTCCAAGCAGGTGGTGGCCATTGTCCATGCTGTCCTGCTCGGGTTTGTCACCGTGTCCTGCTTCTTCTTCATCCCGGCAGCTGTGTTCTCCGTCCTGGAGGATGATTGGAACTTCCTTGAATCCTTCTATTTTTGTTTCATTTCCCTGAGTACCATTGGTCTGGGGGATTATGTTCCTGGAGAAGGCTACAACCAGAAATTCAGAGAGCTCTATAAGATTGGGATCACATGTGAGTACCGAGGTCTCAGACCACCCCTTGACCTCTGTTTGTCATTTCAAGCTCCACAGTGTCTGCTAAGGAAGAGCCATTCATAAAATCTCTGACGACTTGCTCAGTGATAAGTGTTTTGTTTTGTTTTGCCACCTTCCCATAACTATTTTCTTTCATCATGATTTCCTTTAAAATTCTTTATGTGAACATCTTCTTATTCCCGAGAGTTATTTTTCCCAGTACCTGAAGATTACTGATGTTTCTTAATAATAATATGATAGGCATTATAAAGTGTAAAAATGTACCACAGAGAGTAGACTTGATAACCAACTTTTAATTTAAAAAAATGTTGCTCTATTAAATATTTTAAGTTAACTGGGACTAAGACATCGCCCTTTACTGTCAGCCATATTCTTGCATTTGCCAGGAAAATCTTAAAGCAGTTGCTTATCTCCATTGTCTATCTGATTTCTTTTCCAGATAAATTAGTCTATTAACCATATAATAACCATATAGCTGAACAATAGGTGTTAAAATTCAGAAGGCTCATGATTTATCATTGTTGAGCAATAGTTAAAGAGTCATGGAAAATTTACTGTTTCATTTTCAATAAGCTATTTTTGTGTGTCTCTGATCTTTTCAGGATGAGTAGATATTGCTTCAAAATGTACACAGTTTGGGGTTTTTTGGAGTCTCAACAATGTTTCAAGACCCAGCTTCTATCATGCCTTCCAGGAAATTTTAGTAACTATTTGGGCAGTTCAGTGCTCTGTCCTGGCCCTGTCTTACCGTTCCTAACCTGATGGAATGCTTAGTTATGCTATGTGTGGTTTAAATTTCCATTAAACCATGGAACCCACCCAAGATAAAGACTTCACTCATAAATTCCCAGTGCTTTGAACAGTGCCTGGCCTGACCACCATACAAGTGCAGTAAATATTTACCACATAGTTTCAAGGATGATTTTGTATTTCCTGTTGGTGACATGACTATGTTAATGTCCATACAACATTTCACCAGGTAGCTACGCCACAATCTAGCCATACTTCTATTAGTGAATATTTAGATTGCTTTTAATTATGGGGGCATTATGAAAAAAATGTTGTAGTCAGTATTTTTATGTACTTACACTTTTTCTGCTTTGATATCTTTTCAAGAAGAGATATTGCTGGCCCAAAGTGAATACACCCTTTTGTGACTCACAGTACATGTTGACTCAAAGCTTTCCAAATGACGTTATGAGTTTATTAGCAGAATTCCCAATGCAGCAATTTTAGTCCACCCCCACCCCCACCCCTGTGGTGTGGGCCAGTAGCATTGTCTGGTTTTTGAGCAATTGATGGAACAAATAAACATTAACTTCAATTTCATGTATTAGGCACAATGTTACCTTCTTTATTTTAATTTAATGTTTTCATGACTTAGGTGAATTAAATAAGTCTTTTAGCCCTCCTTTTTTTCTTGTGTTAATGATATTCTTATGAATTTATCCAACAGTTTGATGCCTCAATTTTTCATCTAATACTAAATCCTTATAGAACATTGTAACACTTCTTATGATGTGTGTGTTTTTTTTAAGGCTTAAATAGTATATATACTGAATGGAGCAAATGAATGTTCTAAAGATATATATTCATTTATGGGTAGGATAGAGTCCCACTGCCTTTGACTGAGACTTCATGGGTATTTTTGTTAGTAGTCAAGAGTTTGACTAAATAATGGATAAAGGAGGGGCGGGCCTATATCAATTAGTCCAAGTAACAATGTCATCGATATTTAGAAAATATATTATTATCAAAACCCAATGCCAAACTCTAAAGATACTATTTTGCATTCTTGAGATCATCAGCCTGCTGATTCCTATAATGCTGTGAGTTCTAGCTTTTCTAGTTTTTTATTGTCTGAAAATATACTTGTCATCTTACTAGTATGACGTGAAACTGAGATTTTTTTTGGTTATTCTTGAGTTTTCATTTTCACTGTTCTTTTCTTTTCCATGATCAATTTTTTTCTTGAGACTGATTTTAAACATGTTAGAACTCATTTAAAATGACCACTTCCCCATCATAGATGCCAAGACATAGGAATTTACCTGATCAACAGGTTATCTTTTATTTTGGATTAAGAAACTGGTAGAGCTATTCACTGAACGGTCCCTGTGCCAAAATGAAGAAACAAATCTGTCTTACAGTGGAGAGCTTAGTTTTGCTGTTGGATCTAGGAAGTATGACAAGCCACAATCACCTCTTTTTTATAAGAAAAAATATTGACGTGACACTATATTATACATTATGTAGGTTTTAGCTGTGCCTCCTTTTAAATCATCACCTGTATAGACTACATGATGTTTGCTACTAAAAGTCTAATTCATCCTTCATCATGTATTTGACCCCTTTTCCCTGATTTAGTGATTCAGCCCCCGCCCCACCCCTTCTCTTCTGGTCACCACTAATTTGGTTCTATCATCTAAGCATTTTTTTTTTTAATTTAGCTCATCATTTTGTTTCTGTAGGTACCACATGAGTGCTATCATGTTTGATAACAACCTTTTTAATAACTATGTCAATTCTGGAAGGAATTTCCATGTAGTTTAAACTGCAGTTTCTATTGCTAACCTTATGGTAGATTAGAAATCATGATAAAAGTTTCGAATGCTCAAAAAGTATTGTTCTGAGCACTCATAATGCATCAAAAACTCTTCTAAAATGTCCCTGGCCCCTTAACAGCCACTGACTGTAAAAGAGATAAGAGCCCTCTCCTCGAAGGTCACCCTTCAGGGGCTCCAGCACATTTTCTGTCTTTCATGATACCACATCAGCCCCCATTGGTTTCCTCAAAAGCTGCACCATGTGATTCTGAATAATCCAAGTCCACAGAAGGCTCAGACCTTCTTCTCTGGTTCATCCCTCGTGGAGTCCTGAACTCCAGAATGTTCCAAGAAACTAGGCAAGGGACAATGAACATCTTCATCAACAGACGTCTTGTCATTATCCATGACCGAGACCCTGTCATTTTTCTCCCACAGGTTACCTGCTGCTTGGCCTCATTGCCATGTTGGTAGTTCTGGAAACTTTCTGTGAGCTGCACGAGCTGAAGAAATTCAGGAAAATGTTCTACGTGAAGAAGGACAAAGATGAAGACCATGTGCGCATCATAGAGCATGATCAGCTGTCCTTCTCCTCCATCACTGACCAGGCCGCCGGCATGAAAGACGATCAGAAGCAGAACGAGCCATTTGTGGCCCCTGCGTCATCGGGCTGCTCCGACGGCTCCGCAAACCATTAGGCGCCGGGCCTGGCACGTGGCCCTCACCTGCAGGTCAGGGCCACCAGGAAACACTTTCTCTTGTTCGTTTTCAGGAGAATGTAAAAGCCAAGATGATGATTTAGCAAATAGTGACTGTTGGCAATATTTAAAAAAAAAAAAAAAAGACAAAACAAAGGAAGCTTTTACCCAGAAGGACTGTCTAATATCTGAGGAAATGGGATGTGTACCTATAATTCCTATGTGACAAAATTATCTAGACTTTACTAGTAGGTGAAAAATACTTGAAGCAGTGTGCTGCTCTCGGTAGAAGCAGATTTTATACTTTTAATCGGGGACTTTGGGATTTGCATTTAAATCACTTAGCTGATGGCTAAACAGCAACATTTCTATTTAAAAGCAAAAAATAAAAATAAAAAGAAGAGCATAGAGATATGTTTTATAAGTAAGTTTATGTGTCCCAGTGTGCATGTGCCCATCCGAAATTATTTTTGTAGCCTCTAAGTTAAACCTACTATTTATAATGAATAGATAACCATTAACTATGTACATATAAAGTATGAATGTTTATATCCTGTACAGATGGTTTAGGTTACCAGATCCCAGCATACTCATAATCCAAGAGTATAGATATTTTTTTTCTGTAGTTTTCTCTTTCTAATAAATAGTCCAGAGTTGCTACTATAAAACAAGGGGGATAATGCACTTCAGAGTGAATCCCTACAGTTTTCTTCCACAGTATGTTTCCTCTGCAATAGTATGCTATCAGACATCTAAAATGTTTTTAAGCCTTTCTTTGAAGGTGAGCAACTAATGAAACCTCTGGTTTGTAAAAAAGGCTAAGATGTTTTGTTTTGAAAGTGCACGGTGATTTGCAGCCAGCAGGTACTGAAGCACAGGACATGAACAGAGAAGCCCTGAATAAATAGCTTCTGTTAAATTTATCTAAGAGTTTTTAACTTTATAAGCTGAAATAAATAAAAGTCATAGCTGGTTACGGTCTTATGCCTTGATATATCAAGATTTTTCCTCCATGTACTGAATTTGTATGCACTCCTTTATAGAAACATAAAGGCAACATTTAAGTGCTGTACACAGGATGGTATTTGAATTTGAGAAGAGAAAGTAAAAAGACCCTGTATGAGAATTAATGCTCAGTGACTGAGTCTCATCTCCAAGAGGTGGTACTGGAGATGTTGGTAAGAATCTCCGTATCTGTACATGCGACTCTCAGTCCCCAGTCCTGCTCCCTGCTGCTACCTTTCAAACCTTGTATCCCCTGACTTATCACAGGGCCTTCTTGTATAAAATACCATCTTGTCTCAGAGCAACAAAATCCTAAGGAGGAATTACCCCGACACCATCACCCCTGTGATGGTGAACAGTCACCAGAAGTTCCCTTCCATATTTAATTCCAAATGTCTGGTTCTGTCCTTTGAATCTGGGTTATGCAGTCCTGCGAGCACATTTTTCTCTGAACTCCATGCTGACTGTGTCTCAGGTGGAAGACTGTCTTTACATAGGTAAGTAATTGGTTCAGGAGTAGGATAGAGACTCCTTAGAGAACGGGGTTCTCCTTCATAAACATCAAATCTGGAATGTTCATCACGATCTCAATGGCTGATGTGCTGCAGAGCTGCTGAAGAATATAAACTGTCGACATGGTGGTGTATCCAGGAGAGTGTCATATTTTATTCAGTGCAGAAAAAAAATGGTGTGTCGCCCCTGCTTGGCTCTACAAGGAGGGAGTGCATGATACAGAAAGTGAGGAAGGGACAATAAAGGGAAATTACTGAGTCCCGATGTCATTAATAAGTAAGAGTCAGGTACCTGATTCTCAAAGCTTCTGAATCTGCAGAGAATATACTAAATCCTGAAGCCCTTCAAATAGTCTTTGTTGTTTTTAATGAGAAAAGCGAGGTACAAAAATTGGAGCAAGTTTTGCCTTCTGCACACTGTCAGATAAGAAATGTATGGAAAACATCTCTTGCCTGTGCAGCCGCTGCCCTGTGGTCCTGAGGAAGGAGTGAGCTGTGTCACCAGAAAACAGAAGCAGGTCTCCTGGGGACATGAGGCAGGGTGAGGGATGTAGGGCAGCAGAGTTGTGCCAGAAGTGACAAAGGAATTTTCTAGTTGGAGATGAAAGTAAATATTAGAGAAATATTCTGATGAGTATAAGCTCTTAGGCAGGAATGTTCTGGATTGAGTTCTGAAGAAACCAGTGCAATGACCTCAGAAAAGCAGCAGGACTCTCATGTTCAAGGAATTGAATGTGTGGGAATTTAAAGTTGCCTGTATCCAGTAGGCATGTTGATTTTGAAGCCACAGATAGAGTCAATGTGAGGAGAGAAGACTCAGTAAGAATTCTCAACCTCCCAGAAATCAGTGGGTCTGTAGACCAAGGGATAAGAGCAGTATCCAAAGAATCTCATAAAGTAGATTCACAGGACAGATGAAGTTTGGTCCAGATGACTTCATTTTTGAGATTGGTTTCTCTCTATAGTTAATATGCTACCCAGGAGATTTAAAAAGGGATTTCTTCAAAGTTTAAGAGCAAAGTGAGTGGGGTGGGGAAGGGAACAGATAAATACAATAATATCAGTAGGAACAAATGACTTGGAACAATTAGATGACCAAAATATAGGGTCACTTTTTCTTGCCCCCAAAACTCATTCTCATACTTTTTAAAACCATGCGCCTCTTGGAAAATGAATCAAGAGCTATTTACAAATCTGGAAGCGTTAAGGTAACTGAAATTGTCAATCAAAACCTCTTCAACCCTTTACATTTATCACTAGTATACTGACTTCATAAACTAGCATTTGCTTCAAATAAGAGGTTTTTATATTTCGTTTTGTTTTTTTCATTGACTTACACATTATTTTCGTTTTAGTGTACATCATAATTCAACTTTTGTATATACATTATGAAATGATAGTCACACTTAGCTACATACTAGCTCAGCAAATTTCAGATTTGTAATACCATATTGATTTGTAGTCTCCATGCTGTTCATGACATCTCCATGATTTATTTATTTTGTGATTGGAAGATTGTACCTCTCAATCACCTTTCTTTATTTCACTCGTGTCCTAACCTTCTTCCCCTCTGGTACTACCAGTCCAATCTGTTTTCTATGTTATGATTTGTATTTCATTGTGTTCTTCAGATTCTTCATCTAAGTGTTATTGTGGTATTTCTCTGATAAATTTCCCTTAGAATAAAGTTCCACCCATGTTTTCACAAATGGCATGGTCATTCTTTTTCATGACTGAGTAGTGTTCCACATTTGGTTATTATGATGTGGCAATGGACACACATAGGGATGCATATAGCTTTTTAAATGGGTCTTTTAATTTATTCAAGGAAATACCCAGAATTGGAATTTCTGGATCATATGGTTGTTCTATTTCAATGTTTTGAGGATTCCCCTTACTGTTTTCAGTAGTGGTTGTACCATTTTATTTCCCACCAACAGTATAGGGTTCCTTTCTTCCCCCACATCTTCTCCAATAATTGTTTCTTGTCTTTTTGATAATAGTCATTCTGACAGGAATGGTATCATTGTGGTCCTGATTTGCATTACCCTGATGATTAGAGATGTGAAGCACTATATATGTATATATGTGCCATCTATGTCTTCTTTAGAAATGGGTCTATTCCATTCCTATACCCATTTTCTAAATTGGATTGTTTGTGTTTGTTTTTTTCTTAATTGAGTTGCACAAATTCTTTTTCTATTTTGGATACTAACACACTGGATATATAACTTGATACTCTTTTCCCATTCAGTAGGTTGTCTTCATTTTCTTAATGATTTCCTTTGCTGTGCAGAAGCTTTTTAGTTTGATGCAGTTGTGTTTGTTTTTTTTTTTGCTTTTGTTGGGAAAACATCTCTAAGACCAGTGTCTAGGTGTTTACTGTCCTTATCTTTTAGGCGTTTTATAGGATCAGGTCATATATTTGAGTCGTTTTAAGTCTTCAGTTTTTCGAGTTAATTTTTGTGTATAAGGCAGCAATTCAGTCTCATTCTTTTACATGTAGCTGTCCAGTTTTTCCCAACACCATTTGTTGAAGAGACCCTTTTCCTCATTGTTTTTTCTTGCCTCCTTTGTCATAAGTTGACTATATATGCATGTGTTTATTTCTGAGCTTTCTATTCTGTTCCATTGATCTGTGTTTCTGTTTTAATGTCAATGCCTACCTGTTTTGATTACTATAACTTTATAATATAGTTTGAAATTAGGGAGCATAATACTTAGACTTTGTCCTTTCTCAATATTGCTTTTATTATTTGGAATATGTTGTGGTTTCATATGTATTTTAGGTTTGTTCTAGTTCTCTGAAAATGCCATTGGAATTATGATAAGGAATCTGTAGATTGCCTTGGATAGTATGGAAGTTTTAATGATATTAATTCTTCCAATGAGCATGTGATAGCTTGCCTTTTGTGACTTCTTCAGTTTATTTCATTAATATCTTAGAGTTTTCTTTGCACAGGTGTTCACTCTCTTGGTTAAATGTTACTAGATGTTCTGCTTGGTGTTATTGTAAATGGGATTATTTTCTTGATGCAGCCAATTTCTTTTTAAAGAAAGGTGCAAGCAGGGAGAGAAGGAAGGAAGAATTTTTATTTAGAGGTTCATCTTGGTTATTCCACCAGTTATGATTCTGGGACCCTGGGTTGTATGTGGGCTGTACCCAAACACTACTCTACCAGGGTGTACCTGCAACCAAATTTTGTATATTGATTTTATATCCTATAACGATACAGAATTTGTTTATTCTTAGTTTTGGGGTGGAGTCTATAGGGTTTTCTATATGTAAATTTGTATCATCCACAGATAGTATAGTTTTATGTCTTTCTTTTCAATTTGGAAGCATGTTGTTTCTTTTTCTTGTCTAATTGCCCTGGCTAGGACTTCCAGTACTATGCTGAATGAAAGTGTGAGAGTTCTTCTCTTATTCCTGATATTAGAGGAAAGGTGTTCAGTTTTCACTACTGAGTATAATGTTAGCTGGGGTCTTGTGTCATATGTGGCCTTTCATTACGTTGAGATAAGTGTCCTTTGTGCCCACTTTGTTGAGATTTATTTTTTATCATTAATGGAATTTGAATTTGTCAAATGCTTTTTCTGCATCTATGGAGATGATCATATAATTTATAACATTCATTTTGTTAGTGTGGCGTATCATGGTTGTTTTGTGAATGTTGAACCATCCTTGCTTATAGCTGAGTATCATTTTATGATGTATGACCCCTTTATTATTTAATGTGCTAATATTTTGTCGAAAATGTTTGCATCTATGCTCACATGTATATAGGCTTATAATGTATGTGTGTGTGTTGCCCTTTTCTGCTTATTAAAATCTTTTTTGAATATTTGGTAGACTTTCCCAATGAAGCTCTCTAATCCTATAATTTGGGGAATTTTGATTACTAATTCAATTTTAGTAATCGGTATAGTCAGATTTTCTTCCTAATTAAGTCTTGTGATTGTATGATTTTCACAATCTGTCCATTTCTTCTAGGTTTTCCAGTTTATTGGCAAATAATTGTTCATAGTATGACCCTTTGTATTTCTTTTGTATCAGTTGTAATTTTTCCTCATTCATTTTGATTTTTATTTATTCGTGCTCTCTTATTCTTGGTGAATCTAGCTAAAGGTTTACTTTTCTAGGAACCAGCTTTAGTTTTATTGATTGTTTTTATTATCTCTATTTAATCCTTTTAGACCTGTTTTACTTATTTCCACATTGGCCTTCATTATTTCCTTCCTTCTACTAACTTTAGGTTTCATTTGTTCCTTCTTTTTCAGTTCTTTTAGGTGTAATGTTAGGTTAGTTTTTTGCTTGTTTGTTTCTTGAGGTAGGCCTGTATCTCTACAAAGTTCCCTCTAAGAATCGTTTTTTTGCTGCTTCCCACAGATTTTGATATGTTGAATTTCCTTTTGTTTCAAGGTATTTGTTTCTTCTTTGATATCTTCAGTGAACCACCAGTTGTTCAGTAGCATGTTGTTTAATCTCTACTTATTTTCCCCCTAGGTTTTCTTCTTGTAACTGATTTCTAATTTCATTCCATTGTGGTCTGAAAGGATTCTTGCTATGACTTGTTTCAATGTACTAGGTGAAACAACTGCTTTTTCCAGTTTTGAAAAAGTAGCTTCGTGTAGGTGTCGAATCTTATTACTCAACCTACTCCTATATTTTAGTTGCCTCTTGAATTTGGGTGTCCAGGTAGCCTGCTTTATCAGTTTTCCAAGGGGAAGGGTATCTCTTAGCACCTAGTTTCAGGCTTATCCAAGGGTAGCTTCTCAGATACCAGCTTTTAAAGTAAGCCAATCTTTCTTTTTTTTAATTTTAAATGTATTTGCAATGAGAATACATCAAAACAAAATTTCAAAAATTAAGAGTTAATGTATATTACAGAATTACTATTTCTAGGGCTTCTCCCAGAATCTTAGACTGGTTCCTAAAGAAATAAAGTGACCATAAATAGATTTTACTGCTGAATAGTCATCCCAAACTGGGTACAATTTTTTGGGTACTTGCTATATGACAGATATTGAATGAATGCTTTATATCAGTCACATCTTCTCTGTTATATCATTTTAAATATCATTATCCTATTTTTAGGCTAGGAAGACAAAGCTCAGAGAGGGCAAGAAAGTTGCCTGACCGGACAAATATTGAAATACATTCAAGTCTGATTCATTCCACATCCTTTTCTTTGTAACAGTTTTTATTTAAAATTTTATTAACATCATTTAAAATGATATTAATGTCCTATCAGTTGCACTTAAACATGAAGAGGCAGTATTTCCTCCCCTCTTCACTCATCTTTCCAAGTCATTTGATCAAGTAAATAAAATCTTGACCATGGATTAAATACTTGAAAAAAAACAATGCTTTGACAAATACTAGATTTGTTGCTAGATTTTGGGAACAACCATTGGTTTTGTAGTAGTTCCTGGGTAAAAAGCAAGCTCAACATACTATTTTTTAAATCTTAGAAGTGTGATTAGTACTCAAGTAAGTAACATTCCATTTAATGATCTGCTGAAATCTGAACACTATTAACATGCTTTTATGATTTCTCCTGGAATTGTGTGTTTTGGGGCAAAGAAGTTATAGACATATTGGGTTAAAACTTGGGTTTGTATTCCCAGTAAGCCCTACCTCCAGGTCTGTGGGGACACAGAGCATCACAACTTTCTCTGCACTTTGATTAGTATCATACTTAGGGGACTGGTTTTTATCATTTCTCTTCTAGCTTGATGTTTTTCATGCCTAGGTATATGACAGCTGAAATAGGCAGGGTTCAAGCACAGGAGAGCTTTTGTTTGGTAGATTTACAATTTTTCAGGCTTCTGGGTATGTTAAAGTCAGAGGTAAAAGGGAAAAACCATCTTTTGTAACATACATGCATATTTTCAATGACTATTTGTGAGTTTGTATGTTGTGTATGACATTTGTGTTAGGATGTAGTTGCTGACCTGATGACCCACCAGACCCTCAGCAGTGGAGATGTCAATCATCCGGAGCACGTCTTGGTTTATTTGCTCCTTTTGGTTTCTTTGGTTGCGCACTTCTTTTGTTTTTACCATCACTTTCAAGGTAGGCCTTTCAAACTGTGCCATGACTTGGTGCACATCATCTTATCTGTAAAATATCACAGATCAAGAATCTAATGATAGGTTTTCTTCCTTCCTATGATCTCTTACTGCTGGTCTGTCAATAGCAGTTTATCAATTGAATTCCTTTGACAGCTGTCCTTTTGCAAACCAATGCCCATCTATGGTTTGTGTGGTCATGATTATAAACCCTGTGGGTCTGCAGCCCACGCAGTATGGAGGTGGCCCCTTGGAGCTCGCTGTAAGAATGAGACTTAGAGATGAGTGTATCATCGCTTTCCTGGGAGATAAAAATTATCTATTAGCAAGGCCAGGTTTTGCGCAAAGATACTGTCCCTGGCCTTTATTCCCCGAGAGCTCTTTCGGCTTCAAGGTGCAGGGCCATATGCAAGCCTTGCGCGACGCCTGGTGAAGCAGTGCCAGGCCAGGTGGAGCAGTGCTGCCCTACGCCTGCGCGAGGTTGCACCGCCATCCCTGCAGTGTTCAAAGGCGCTGAGCCAGGCCTCAAAGTCAAGACAGCAGTGCTGAGGCGACTTGACCTGGTGGGTTCTTGGCAGGCTGCGCCTGGACGCTTGCACCGGCGTAGAGACAGGGATGTGCTAAACGGTGGCCAGCAGCCCCCCGCCAGAAAGGTAAGGAAGCGCCAAAAATGGCACCCGTCAATACCCCTTGTCCAGAGAAATTTCCACCAGGTCCTCGCGCTGCAGGCAGGCCTTCTAAGATGAGCTAATGAGTCTCTTTCCTGTGTGTGTTTCAAACTGCCACTTTTGCACTGGGTCCCGAGGTGAGCGAGTCTGGATGCCTGCCTTTCAAGTGCAGACCCTTCTTCCCCACTGCCTCTTGCATCTCCTGGTCACAAGTCCTCTTGGTTTACAGAGTAGGTGTTTTAGGAGGCCTGTGTCTCTGGTGCTGGTCTCAAGGGCGGGGGGCCTACTTGGTGTGAGGCATGAACCCCTCACTCCTCACAAGTCCGTGTGTGTGAGATGCCCCCGGTCAGGGGTCGCAAGCTTGGCGGTGTGGTTTCTCTGCGAGATCCTGTCTCTGTCTCTCTTTTCCATTTTGGTGTGGTCCTTCTGTCCCTTATAGTGAAGGAGCTGCCATTTCTCAGATTTTGCTTTCCAGAGAGCATTATTCCAGGTGTCACTGTATTTGAGGTGTCAGCGCGAGGAGGTGAGCCCCAAATCTTCCTACACTGTCCTCTTGAACTGCCTCTTTTTCTAGAAGAGTTCATTTTTCATTGACACAGAAGGAATTGCCTGTCTCTCACTCAGAATTCAGCAAGCAGGCTTTCTGATTATATGACATGGTACATTCATTTGTAGTTTCTTGTAAAAGCCTCCATGTGAAAGAGAGTTATGGTAACTACTGAGAGCTTCAGCTCAGTAAGGCAGTTCTTTTGGGGTGTAGTTTCAGAAGTGTGTACTGGTCAAACAGATCTGTGCTTTGCAGCTTTAGAAACAAAACATCCTTAGAAAGCTGTAGTCACCTTTTAGCTTATTTGAATACACCCAGTAAAAATGTAAATGTGTCTTAGTACATTTAAAGTTTTCTGCCTACAGATAAATTTTTTTGATTTTTTTTTTTTTCATGAAAACCCTTTGTGTGAGACAAAACATGAAATTATTGGCTGGAGACAACTGCCGAGACATCTCACTTATCTAATAGGTACTGTTAGACAACCTCAGTATTTTAAAATAAAGGAACCTAACAGTAAATTAAAATGCTTTTAAAGTACTTTTTGCAGCCTGACAGGAAAGCTTACTTATTAAGATATAAACCCTCCCTGCTTCACTCAGAGCCTCCTCACACTTTGCACACAGTTGTAATAAAATTACTATTCTGGTTTCCTAAGCCTCAGAAAAAAAGAGTTTTGCTATCCAGTAGTACTCAAATTTTGCACTAGCACACATTGCATGTTATAGTTTTTGGTGACAAAAGCAAAAAAATGTAAAAATCTCTTGCAAATTGGCAGTTATTCCCATGCAATCCCTTAAGCAGCCTTAAATTATTCCTAAAAAGGCACCCACAGTTCCTGTACTGTCCCTGGGCCTCCTGTGCTGCTCAGAATCCCAGAAGGCAGTTTGCTGTCTGCCCACCCTTTTGCATATTTCCAAGGAAAATGGTCACATACTCCAGGAATATGACCGCTTCTTTGTCATTTATAGCAAGCATTAAAGCTATGCTAAGCCAAATGGCAGGCTATTCCCAGGTTAACAGTATTGTGAAAAGATGAATACTCACTTGTGGCAAAAGTAGATTTCTATACTGACAAAGATGTGTTGGGTCACCTGTGTGTGACTTGTGGATCCAAGTGCATTGTGCACCCCTCCTTGTCAGCACCCCCACATTAGCTGCAAGTAAATGCACTGAGATTCGAGGCCAGTGCTACTGAGACCCTGACACAAAAGACAGACTCAGACAAGAAAAAGAACTACCTCCTAGAAACCTCTCTGGCAAGGGCAAACAGCCCCCAGGAGACTACAGTATTTTTTTTTTTAATATTATTTCAATAACAATTTTCATATGAATGTTAAAGAATGTTTAATATACTCCAGGAGGTAAACAAAGATGTATTTCCATACAGAATGATGGAAAGCCCTGGGAGCCAATCCCACATATATCACAAGGTCCCGGGTTCAACCCTGAAGCCAGGAGGAGCAACCAATATGAACAAAATCAAAACAGGGTTCTTCTGCCTCTTTCTGCCTGCTTACTCACCTTCATTTCTGCCTGAAGCTTCCCTTTAAATAAATAGTCTATATTATGTATGTAGCTGAAGAAGTTAGCTAAGTTTTGAGGGGGTTTTTATCCTCTTCCATTATTTATATAATATATATTATATATATATATATATATATAACATTTTTCATGCATATAATTCTGCACTTAATTTCCATTTCTAAGCAATGGCTAGAAACCCAGAGCCCATTAACCATGAAATATTTGACTTTCCAATGAGTTCATAGGTACCAAAGACACCAGCATAATTTTACCTGAAACTATTGTATTACTTTGTTCCTGTTCTTTGTAAACATTGTTGCTTTAAATTGCCACTTTCCTATGAGAGAAACCCTTTTTTTTTTTTCTGTGCTTTACTTGCATAATGAAAGCCTTTCCCTGTATCACTGTTAAAAAACTAGGCACACCGTGTGGTGATTGCAATTTAGGACAATATGACCTTAAAAACTGGGACTAAGCCCATTCCCACTCATTCAGCAGTGACCGAGCTTGACTTTAAAGGCCACTATAATTTTTAGCAACTGCCATAGCTGACAGCCCTCTACTGTGCAGTAAAAGAGCAGACTGCCTTTCTCTGTCATGCTCTGTCGTTTCTCCCCACACTGCTTTAGGGAGCAGAGAAAGAGCACGTTGCCCCAGGTATTCTTGGAGCAGAGTGAAGCAGAGTCCAGCAGCAATGTCAGGTATTGGGGCCACTTGCCTCTGCTGGTGACACTCTCCTAGGATGGCAGCTGGTTGAAGAAAGGATGACAATCCATCAATCTGTGGGACCCTAGCTGTCGCTCCAAGGACACATTTCTGATCATTCTGGAAGAATCTAAAGAAGAGAGCTGAAAAAATAACTTAGACTGAACAGTGTTTCCTTTACTGGTTGACCTTTGGTAGTTAAGTCTGCAAATCTCAAGTTTTCATGGCTATGTGTAAGGCAGAAAAAAAAGAGGGATTTTATGAGTCTCACACAGGATATCTGGTGGTGATTGTAAATAGCTTTTTTATCCAGGTTATGAAATCATGCATATTTATTTCTTTTATTATGTAACATTGAAAGGTCACAATCACCAAATAGCACTCATTGCCACTCAAAGTCATCGAAGAGAGTTGGATGTGACAGTAATTGTTGACAATTACCTGTGAGCTAAGGAGAACAAATTATGCTCTCCCTAGGAGTAGAGAAAGTTATGTTATTTTTACAGAAAATAAAAAACATGCAGTTTAAACTATCACATTCAGCTGAAACCTGGGCTTGTTTTGTTTTTTAAAATTTATTTCCAGCTATGACTGAAAATTAGTATGCTGACAAAACTAAATCAACTGTAGAGTGAATCATTGCCTGCAGGTAGATAGATGGGGGAATCTCTGGGGTATAGAATTTCCAAATATTTGACATCATCATTTACACACATACATTTTGAACTGTCCCTGCCAGGTCCTCTGCACCCCTAGGTCACCCAGGGGACCCCAGAGGCTGTAAAGTGGTCAAGTTAGGAGTTCTCTCCTCAGTTCAGTCCAAAAGGAACTTAGTTCTTGCAGAAACAGGTCCACCCAGGGCCTGTTTGCATTCAAGATTGGGATGATGGATGCAAAGCTATCAATCAGTACCTGGCACTTAGTAGCAAATACTTTCACGATTATTAGCTGCTACTATTAAAACCATGTTTGGGTGTTTTCCTAATACATAAAATGATACCTCATGCAACTTTCCTTTTAAGAACAAAAACAATTTAATCAGTAAAATAGTATTCTGTAACAATTTATTATACGTATAAGAACAAGTTTTGAACTGGGAGCTTTCAAACTCAAAACAAATATGAAACTCAGAGGCATAATGTTAGAGGATGACTTACAAAGTGAAAATGAGGAAGTTGTTTAGTTTTTCCAATGACTGGTTATTATAATGGGGTTTCCTGATGGAAGGAAGTTGATTAAAAGTGATTATCTCATACATTTTAGGAAGATGACTTAGAGTCCTTTATGATTATCAGAGGCACTTACAAGAAATAAACTAAATTAAGTTTCACTAACGTTTATGAAATAGACTGGGTTTCATTTGCCTAAAAATGATTTTGTTTACTCAGGGAATTGTCAAATCTGGTCTCCATTTTGTATTTCACGTGAACAGAAGGAAAGGCTTTCTCAGGTGGCAGGACCTTGGAGACTGAGGGCAGGGGCACTTTAGGACATCAGTGTAAACCCAAGTGAAGACCACAGCCAGGCAGCAGTAAAGTGGGGGTACTTGTGATGCAGGGTGCTGGCCCACAATGGCGGCTCAGTCATACCTGTGCCATCCTCTGGGTGCAGTCTTAAGCAAGTTACCGTTAACCTCAGCTTCCTCTTCTACCAGCTGGGGAAAAGAGTACCCTCTTGGGGGATGTAAGGATCATAACGCTTTCTTGAAAATCATCACAGTGTCTGGCACCTTTTCTGTCATAATAAAATTTAGTTACCAGTATTATTTAATAACAATTCTGAATGTGGAAATTAAAGTATTTCGACATTCATCTTGGTTATGAAATAATATTGGTAGCTATGTATGTAGAGGAGTAGTGATAGGTAGCATTAATTAGGAAGTTGTAAGGTAGGGTTTTGAAAATATGGTAAAAGTATCGGAGTCATTTTGCCTGAAAATGAAAGCATGCGCCCTGAAGGCACAGTGTGAGGAGGGTTCACTTACGTGCTGGTACCCAGGTTAGATCACAGGGAAGGACACTAGAACTGGGAAACAGCTGGGACCCCGTCACAGTCAAAAAGGCATATGCTGATTGACTGTTGCCTGAAATAAAAGAAGGAAAGAAGTAAATAACTGGGAAGTTTTAAGTAGTAATCAGTGTGTCTTTCTAACCCATAGAAATTATAATGAAGAAGTTGACAAAAATTTCTAGCCTAAACCTGAAATGCTGGTGCTTTTAAAAAATGTTGAGGAAGGAAGATGAATTTGGCTTGTGATACCCTTGAGCTTGGTATAATGAAGATCTTTGGGAAGAATAAATGAGATTCTGTGTGCAAAACACCTAGTACAGTGCCTGATATTTGGAAGGAAGTTGTCAAGATATAGAAAATGGTTAAAAAATGTCAAGTGTTGTAAATGAATGGCTAAAGAAGAAGGCATTTGATTTAACTACAAGGTGAACTTGGTGATTGTGAAAGCAGAACTCGAGATGAGAAAGGCTTTCAGTGTAAATACCTGAATACTTACAAGATAATGGAACTGAGAAATAGTTTAAATAATGCAATTAATTACAAATGAAAGACATATGCCTACCTATCTGAAATTTTTAGCCATAATCTAAATATTATTTTTGTATTCTGCATGAAATTGCAGTTTTACACACACACACACACACACACACACACACACACACACACACGATGGATAAAGTCACTCTATTTTATATTTATATGATTAGTCTTAATTTCAGGAAGCTAATTTAATGAAATATTGGCTAATTACAGAACCAAATGGATCTATAGAGTGTAATAATAAATTATACTATATATTTTATTTTTATTTTGCTCCATATAACTGATAAAGGCTTGTCAATTGAATCCATTTCCAAAAGTATTTCTCTATCCAAGACACTCTGCAGACTGCACATTTGAACTATGATGACCTTTGTGAGAACAGACTATTTATTTTTGGTGCTTTAATTTTTAAATTTTATGAAGGGATATTTCATCATAACATGATCTAGGTTTAAGGAGTGCATCATTGCGAATCAACATCTGTATATAATATGCTAAGTTTACCACCAACAGTCTACTTCACTCCTTCACCATAAAATTGATCCCTCCCACACAATTTTCCCATATCTCCTCTACCTTCCTTTCTGGTAACCAATAATTCTTTTATTTTTTTGTGTGTGATTTAGTTCATTTGGTTTCTCTGTATACCATATATGAGTGAGCTCACACAGTGCTTGTCTTTCTCCTGACTTATTTCATTTAGCTTAATTCCCTGTAGGTCTACCCAGGTTGGTAGTATTCCAGCTTGTATTTGTGCCATATGTTTATCCATTTCTTTTATTGATAGGCACTTAGGTTGTTTCCAGCTCTTGGCCATTGTAAATAATGCTACAATAGCTATGAGGGTGCATATATCTCTTCAAATTAGTGTAAATACCCAGAAGTAGGAAAGCAGGATCATACGGAATTTCTGCTTCCACCTTTTTGAGGAATCTCCATATTGCTTTCCATTCCCACCAATAATGCTTAAGGGGTCCCGTTTCTCCACATTCTTGCCAACACCTGTTGTTTCCTGTCTTTTGGAGAATAGGCATTTTCACAGGTGTGAGGTGGTATCCCATTGTTCTTTCAATTTGCGTTTCCCTAATAATAAGAGATGGGGAGCATCTTTTCATGTACTAGTTGAACCCAAACTTTAAAGATTGCCCCCACACTCTGCAGTGAGCACTGATATTTGAGTCCAGGTGGTGAAGGTCATTTTAAATAATTACTATGAGAAACAGAATTTCTTTCTTTCTTTTTTAAAGGAAAGGTGCAGTCAGTAATGAAGGCACTAGCAGACTAGTAGGCAAGCAGGAAGAAGAGCAAGAAGGAAGAACTTCATTCATTTCTCATTTAGTTGTTGACACTGGTTTCCACCTTCCCCACCACCCCGCCCCCCACAGGCTGCCCCCTCCTCCAGGCCTTGAACCCAGGGGTATCTGGCTTGCATCCTTCGGAGGTGATTGACTTTACTGCTACTCCACCAAGGTGTGCCCAGAGAGAATTTGTTACACAACTGTAAAAACATTTTTTTGTCTGGCATCACTACTTAAAGGCTGGAGCTTATGACCTCATATTCCCAGGTATTAACAAATCATCTGTCAACTTGGAATTTCTTTTAACTGGCTCTTGCTCCACAATAATTAATTAATACTCTTAATAGTTGCATTGGATCTGTGAAGATAATTTTGGTATCTTCTGACTCATTAAAGGAAGATGAAATCATATCCAGTAGAGTTGTAGTTTTCCATGAACCCTCTGCTCACATTCATCTTTGATAATAACTAATGCCAGTCACTCCATTAAATTTATACACTTCTGAACTCTATATACATAACCTAATAGCCTAAATATGTACTATGGTGAACGTTTCTTGAAGTTGCTATAATGTTTAAGAATCTCAATGTCTCTGCTTTTCTTTCATTTATTGGGTATCTCTAAGAGAGCTTCTCTGAAAGAAAGGCCCTGTGTTTTTATTGTAGATATGTCAAGATGTCAGATTTCTAGCTGCTTCTATCAAAAATTCTAGATCTCTGTGCTGATTGGTGCCAGACTGGTTACTTAGCTCTTTAGTATTTTCAGTTATTCCTCCTGAGAGTGGAACAATTACCAATCACCTCTGCATTCATCAGGCAGATCAACAATCAAAATCAATTGAATTTCCATTATATATATTAATATTCATATTGATTGGGAATTGATAGAAAAATCAGTTATTTCTTTGGTGAGGTACAAAGATAAAAGAGATTACTAAAAAGCTTGGACATTCAGGGAAGGGATACCGCATGGAGTGAGTCTATGTGGAAAAGAGGGCAGTCTTACTTTTGTTGTTTTGATCTCTAGTGTGAGCATGGGATATGCCAATGCAACTGAAAATCAGTTATCGGAAAAACCAACTTCTTTGCATTTCAGATGTTTTTGGAGATTCTTGCCTTGAGAATGATTAGGGATTGGCTAGCCTAAGTCGGATTCCACTATAGAGAGCCCAATACTATTCTTGCTGAGATCAATCAGATTTGTAGGATGAATAAGAGGTATCCCCGCATCTTAAACCAAATAGAGGAAGACTGGTTTGCCATCAGAATTGGGATTCCCAAGCTTTTCTTAGTCCCTTCACTTCTCGACACCGACCACCCCATCCTCATGATGGTATTGACTGCATTTTCCGATCCAGGCCCAATTCCATGATTCCCATTGAGCCTACGGTTTTGAAGAGACGCAGTTGTCCCTCTGCGGTGCGGCGCCTAATGTGAGATAACACATCCCACCATCTCCGTGTTTTCAAGTGAATAAGGAAACCTTGGAAAGAGAATAAGATGTGTTCATGCATCTGAAATGAGCCAGACTAGAGAGCCCTATGGTGAGGAATCTGGAAAGGCCTGCTGGTTTATAGGAAAGACTACACTGTACGAAAGTAAGCCAGAAAGCAGAGGAATGATGTCGAAAAGGGGTGATAGAAGCTAGGTATTATGAGCAGAAAACCTAAACCAAAGTTAAGATCGGACTGTCTCCTCATTTGAGCAGGTTGTGACATCATTCCTGCCAGTCCCTTCCAAGCAGACTGTTGACAGGGTGAGCCAGATGTTTGATCAACTCCATTCAGGGTCAGTAAACAACCCTTGGGAATAATAGAGGTGGAGTGACCAGTTGCCCTGGTTTTCCTGGGACTGAGAGGTTCCCAGAAGTGTAGGACTTTGAGTCCTAAAGCCAGGACAGTTCTGGGGAAACATGGGTGGTTTATCACATGAACTGAACTCGTTCGTTCTAACCAAACATTTACTGACAGCCTGTACTATGCAAATACTATTCTAAGCATTTGCAAAACAAACATAGATTGTCTTCAAGAAAGGTGTGTTATCATGGTCAAGATAATTAAATAACATGCTGTGCTTAGTGGACCTGTCGTGAGCAGCCTAGAGTCCCCTTCCACACCAGGGCACTGCCTCCCCCAGTGCCCCGGGTGCTGCCTTCAGTGCAGGGCAGTTACCGTGAGGAGCTCCAGGGATCTATGAGCAGGCCCCAGGCCTAAGCCTCCAAAGTATGCCTCTACTATTCTTTCTTGACATAGCATCCATCCAATAGCAATTTTTTGTGTCTTCAGGCTTTGCTTTTCTTCTCAACACTTCTGTCATATAAGTGCTTGGCTGTAAGATTAGGCTGACCATATCTCCTTGAGACAAAAATGGGACACAGAGATGGCAAAAACAGGATGGGGTTATGTGCCGGTGTCTAGAGCGAGGGGAGGAGGTGCCGCAGAGCAGATGGGCCAGCAGCAAGTGCTGTGCAAGGCCCGTCTGCAATTACATGGTCACACGTGGTGTGTCAGGCCTTCATTCGAACAGCCCTGGTGCAAGGAATTTTGGTCCCTGAGGTGAAAACCAAATTGGGTTCCCCTTTAAGCCCCACTCTTATTTGTGCTGCCTAAAACATATGCTACTTTAATCACCCCAGAGCCAGAAATGCCCAGTAACCCACACAGTGCCAGAAATAACTCTCACATTGCCAGCGATACCCCCACAATGCCGGAAATGGGCCCCACAGTTCCAGCGATCGCCTGCATAGCACTTAGCACCAGCGGCCTGACCACACTGTGGTGTTCTGCTCCCTGTGAAGAAACAGCATGCATCGGGTGGGGTGGGGGGGACTGCTCTTCCTGAGGCTTCTGTCTCCTCCCAGGACGGGACAGCAGCAGTAGTGGCCACCACCCGCTGCAGCCATGCTGACAAAGGCTGTCTTGAACGTGAGGCCAAAGGAGCAACTGCTTTGGGGCCCCCTCGACAGACTGGGCCCAGGGCACTCAGCTGCTCCTTTTGCTCCATGTGAAAGATGGTCCTGATTTATTAAAAGGGACAAAATCGACACTTATATTAAAACAATGGGATGGTCAGGAAAAATGAGAGAAATGGTATTGTCCTGTTCAGAGAGGTGCACGTGGCCAGCTTATGCTTGACACAGCCACTAGCAAACCAGCTAGATATGGAACCAGGCCGTCCTCTCACATAAATCTCCCCTTCAGAAAGCTTTGGGTGACCTAGATAACTGACCACTCAAGTGGCCCTGCTTAGTCTTTCCTGTGCCCTAATTCCCACTCTCATGCTTCAAGGTACTCAGTGCAAGGTAAACCCGTGCGACTGTAGACATCACATCCTCAGAGCCGAATAAAGACAGAGCCCAGGCCAGCTCGAGTGCTAGTCCCTCCAGGACTTTTGAATAATAAATCCTGGTCCTCAGAGTTCCCTGAGCTTTCTTGCTGACATGTGTCCTGCAATCATTATAAGAACCACGGGTGCCATTCCAGCCACAGAGGAGACATCTATGGGAGCTTACTCCCTGCGTAGTGCGACAGACTTTCTTAGCTAACAGCATTGCTGTTCCTAGACTGAAACCAACACCACTTCATTTCTTTGACTCATCTTCATGTGGAGAACTCTATGTGCCAGTAATTGCTGGGTGAGAAAGGCAGACTGAGAGTCAGATGCCATAGTGTCCAAGTCATCTTCCTCTCCAAGACAGGCATATCCCACCTGAGTATATATTAGCCCTGGGTCTGAGAAATACTGAACAGGAAGAATCACTGTGAGCTGAGCAGAGCTAGGGCAGATTCAAAGCTGATAAATCACTTTGGGCTTGAGGACTAATACGGTGAGCTCTGAGACACTGCTCTAAGGCCAACGACTTTGTTGGCTCATAGAGTTGCTTGGAACATTCCCCAAACCATCACTGTTTCTAAAAATGCATTAAAATCTCTTAACCAGCAAAGCAGAAATCTCTGCTGGAAGCATACAGCTATTAAGTGAGAAGAAAGGCAGTTATGACTGTTAATTCGAACATTCGTGGAAGACTAGTTTTGCCAGAGATGAGTGAAATTTGACTTTCTATTTGTGAGGAGAAAGAGCCAGGAACTTTTGCCCTTCCAGGTCTAGAAAGATCTTAATGTATAAGTATCAGGGAACTACAGCTATAGGAAGAATTACAGGAGCTAAAGTAAGTGTGGTTAAAAAGAAAGCTGGCATGTCTTTTCTCTAGTTAGTATTTATTTGTGCTCCTCCTGATATAGCCTTTTTTTTCCTATGATTATTATCCAGGCATAACCAGGACACCTCAAAACAATCCAAAAAAACATTTGATTTTTAGGCTAAAAATAACCATGATTTTAACACACAAAAAGCAAGGAGATGTGTCCTGCAGAAAACAACAAATGCCATCAGTAAGCAGAGCCACCATCTCTGATTGATATCAGGGGTCTTCAGATAGAACTTGACTTGCCCCCCACCGACCCCGGCTTATGAAAAACACGTGACAGCACAGAATTCTTTGTTTTTTGCTCAAATCCCAGTTGAAAATGAAGTCACGCCATATTATATCATAGAACACCATGTTCATTGTGTGGACACAGGAAAATGACATAAGACATAGGTCTCCTGATGGTCCATAAGTGCTTCACATACAACCAATGAGACTACTGTCCACAGTATTTCCATGAGAGAAGTCAGTGTCATCATATCATGGTGTAAAGATGTTTCCCCAAACGAAATGATTTAATCACGAGAGCTGGATACTTGTGTGGCTTTGACTGGGTTGGTGGGTTTAGAGTAAGCAGCATTTTGCCTCAGATCTGCTCTAGTGTCACTGACAATGTAGCTCTCTCAAGGCTGAAGGAATTTGACTTTTCAGCACTTCCAGCTCAATTACTTGCTGCAAACTGAATGAAAAAAATGTCACTTTTTTGCTCTGCGAGTGAGGAATTATTGGGTTTTTCTGAGGAGCTCTCTGACCTCTGCACCTTTCATGCATCTCTTGACAAAAAAATTTCTTTCCAGGAGAAGATAATAAAAGTATTGAATACTCCTAGAGGAGGTTTGTTAACCTATTTAGCTGTAAACCTCCCTTTGGTCAAAATATTTATACCTTATATACATGAAGTTCAAAATATCTTGTCTCAAAATGAAGGGCAGCGATGAACAAAGAAACATTTGCCTCCTGACCACAGCTGCTTCTATGAGATTCTGAGAGTGTTCTCCTCACCACCACCCACCCCCAGAATGCTGAGACTGATTCTGTGAGACAAAGAATATTTTTGCCACTGTTTTTTATTTCAAAAAAGAACTGAAGATGTGGCAGAAAGATCTATGTTCTCATCTGTTAGCTCCTGAAACTATGTCATTTCCATTCAGGGCAAGACTGAGAATGGCTGTGGCATTAAAGGCTGTTTGATAAGATGAGCCTGTACTCTCAGCTGCTCATTTTCCTGGAGAGCCTGGGGGCCTGAGGAACAGTGACCTCACTTTGTTGGCTAACAGAGGGGGCTCCAAACTGCTGGTTTCCACAGATGATTTCAGTAGTCCTCCAGATGAGGCTGTCAGACCTCCTCCCCTCGCTCTGCTGCTGATGCGAGCCAAGGTGGCTGCAAGACGGGGAACCTCATGAGAGCGATAAGGACATCAGAGAGGCTTTTGTGGAACAATGTGCAGCCATGCTGGGCAAGAGATACGCTCATCCTGTGGATATGAGTAAGCTAAGAGGCTAAACGGAGGGAATGATAAATGGCCATCAGAGTCCCTGAATGCTGGAGTGCTCCCTTGTGACTTCTGCCAGAGCCCCTCTGTATTGGCTGCTGATTAAATAGACCACTAACCATAAATGTGATATCTTACCCATGGATGAAATCATTTAGCAGCTGGCTTCCTCGTAACCTCAGATAGGACGTTTTTAATCAAATTCAGACTGTCTCACAACACACTGAGTTCTGACAATTTCCCAGTGACAAGGGAGACGACTTAGAATGCGACAGAATCCTAAGACAATGTTTCTGTTTTGTGGGCTTCACCCCAGGTTCTGTGGGGGCCTTGGGCAAGAGTCTGGCTATTTAAGTTTTATTTCCCTCATTCTCAACTTTGTCTTCCCTTCTAGTCTTTTTTAATTGAAAAATACTTGATGTATAACATTGTATAGCTTTAAGTAGTGCAACATGTTAATGCGTTTTCTATATTTATTTATTTTATATATTGCAATATGATTACCATTATAGCTTATCTAGTAGCTCTGCCACATCACATAATTATCATTTCTTTTTTTTGTGGTAGAAATAATTAAGATCTCATCTGTTAGCAAAGTAAAAGTAAACTCAGAATTCTGCATCCATGGAGTTGGAGTAATTCCTTTGCCCTATTGCTTCCACTAATCATGGTCTTAGACTTTACATACAAAATAAACACAAGGAGAAAAGTGGAGAGAGGAAGGCAGGGCAGCTATGATCTGGGGACCTACGGAAGATATACCACACACCAAACAGAAAATGTCTGTGGTCTCACTTCATGTTGGCGAAGATAGGGTGGGGAGTCTAGAATTCTGCTGTCACCTGGCTGTACTGAGATACCTCAGTGTCCCTACCTGGGTGGTATCCACGATGGCTCGGCAGAGCTGAGCATGGCCTATCAGGCAGCAATGCGTCTTATCTCCCACTCACTCATCTCCTGTCCCCTGTAGTATCATCGGAGCCTTATTTCTGTTCCACAGGCAGCAATGAGATGCCCCTCTTTCTCCTGTTAGTGTGATATTAGAAGGAGTCTGGCAAACAGTACCACCTAGCAGAGATGAGCCACCCACACAAGAGGGTCTGTGGAGACCACATGGGGAAGCAGGATTCCCAACACCATCCAGAAGGTTGATGAGACCCCCCACCAGCCTCCCTTTAGGTGTCAGTGAGACCAAGAGAAAAACCTGGACTTTAGTGAGGTGGTGATTCCTCCTCCTCTGCCAGAGCTGTATCAGAGAAAGCCTGCTGGACATGAGATTCAAATTAGATCCAGTTTCATTATGTAATATGAAAATATTCAGATTGACTACAAAATCTTATACCAAGAACATGGAAAATTTCAAACTGTTTGAAAAAAATATTAACAGACATCAATGCCTAATTGATAAAGATATTAGAATGATCTGCCAAGATGGTAAAGTGGCCATCATAAAAATCCTTAGCAAGCAATTATGAACATGCATGACACAAATTAAAAAAGTCTCAGCCAAGGGGGAAACATTCTCAAGTTAATAAAGAAAATTTACAAAACTTTAACCATTAGCAGTGTAACTTAACAGTATACTTAATGATGAAAAACCGAATGCTTTCCTCCGAAGACTGGGAGGATGCTGCTCTTTTTATTCATCATCGTCTGGACACTGTAACTCTGCAATAAGACAAGAAAAAGAAATGATATGTATAAATAGCCAAACAAAAGGAATAAAATTGTTACTGTTTAGAGATCACAAAATTGTCTGTGTTGGATATCTTAAAGAATCTGAAAAAAAACTCCTATGACTCTCGGGCAAAAGAAGGAATTTTTAAATATTATATATTAAAATTAACTCAAAATGGATCAAAAAGCTAAATGAAAGAAACTCTTGAAAGAAAAGATAGAGGAAAAGCTCCATAACACTGTATTTGGCAATTATTTCTTAAAGATGACACCAAAAAACATAGGCAAAAAAAGAAAAAATATATAAATTAGACATCATCAAAATGGAAAACTTATGTATGTCCAAGGGCACTCTCAAGGGATTGAAAAGGAAACAACGGAGAACGTATTTGTATATTACATATCTGATTATGGATTAATGTTCACATATATATATGGGACTACAGCTCAAAAACAAAAATTGAACAACCCAGCTGAAAATGGAACAGACACTTCTCTAAGATGACTATACAAATAGTCAAAAGCACAGAAAAATATTTTCACCAATTATTAGGGAAATACAGATAAGACCACACTCATTATGATGGCTATTATAAAAAGAAACCAAAAAAACAAAACAAAACAAAACAGCAACCCAATAATGCAGAAAACAACAAGAACTGATTAAAAAAATATATAAAGAAATTGCAGCCAGAAATGTAAAACAATGCAGCCCCTGTTGAAAACAGTATGGCAATTCCTCAAAAATGTATACCTAGAGTTACCCTGTGATTCAGTAATATCACTTCTGTATTTACAGTGAAAGAATTAAAAGTAGGAACTTGAGATATTTACATACCTGTGCTTATAGCAGCATGTTCACAATAGCCAAAAGATAGAAACTATTTAAATATTCATCAGTAGATGAATGGATAAACAAAATGTGGCATTCACATGCAATGGAATATTATTCAGTCTTTAAAATTAAGGAAATTCTTGATTCTGTGGGCATCATAGTTTTAACTTTTGCAATATCTACGCAACGTCTGTTCTATTTTATGAAAGTGAGTTTAAAAAGATGAACTGGGCATAGCCTGTGACTCAGGTAGCCAAAGAGGTAAGGGGTAGGCCGTGTAAAGTTCAAGGACCCAGGTTGGAGGCCCAGGGCCAGGGGAATAAATAAATAAGCAATCAACCCACCAATGAGTTGGTCGTTTACCTCTTAGACATCAGTCAATGAGCTAGCTCAATTGAGGACAGAGTTTAAATGCCTATGTGTTTTGGAATTATGAAAAATGAATCCTGTATATTAATAAAAGAAGATCGATACCTGTGGTTAAAATTTAATTATAGTTGGTTAAAAAGAAAGGGGATTGTGACACATGATACAGCATAGAAGAACCTTGAAGACATACTAAGTGTAAGAAGCCAGATACAAAGAGACAAATACTATGTGATTCCATTTATATGGGTTACTTAGAATAGCCAATTTATATCAAAATTTCAGGAGCTGAAACAAGTGGAAAATGAGAAGTTGTTATTTAACAGGTACCAGGTTTCAGTTTAGGCTGATAAAAAATTTGTTGAGATGAACAGTGGTGATGGCTACACAAAAGCATGAATATAATTAATGCCACTAAATTGCATGTTTAAATATGGTTCAAATGGTAAACTGTAGGTTATGCATCTCTCCCACAATAAAAGTCTAGAATTAATGAGTTAGTAAAATAATAGAATGCATGCGAAGCATACAAAAAAACAGGTATATTTCTGTATACGAGCCACAAACACATAAACAAAAGTACTTAAAATATAATACCATTTATAATTGACTCAAAATAAAAATGCAATATTAAGATGTAGATTTAACAAAAAAGTGTGACTTGTATGCTGAAAACTAAAATGTGGTGAAAGAAGTTAAAGATTTTATAAATGAATTGAGAGATAGACCATGTTCATGAATTTGAAGATCAGCATAGTAAAGATGTCAGTTCTCCTCAAACAGTACCCAGGTTAATTCAATTTATATCCAAATTTCAGAAAGATTTTTTGTAGATATAGACAAAGTTGTTCTAAAATTAATATGTAAATATAAATGAACTAGAATAGTTAAACCAAGTTTGAAAAAGATAAATTGGGAACAACCAATCTGCCTGATTATTTAAGAATTATTAAATAGCTAATCAAGATTGACTGGTATTGGTGGAGAAAGAGGTATTTCAATCAATGGAGTGTGGCAGATAATCCAGAAATAAAGTTTCACAAATATGCCAAACTGACTTTGGACAAAGGCATAGAAACAACTTAGTGGAGGAAATACAGCATTTTCAACAAACTGTGCTGGGCTTATTAACATCCACAGGCAAACAAGGAGAATATGTAAGTTTTGATCTAAGTTTCATATGTTACACAGAAAGTAGCTCAAAATGATCATGGACTTAAATGTAATACCAAAACTATGAGACATTTAGAAATAAATAGAAGTACCTGAGATCTAGGGTTAGGCAAATAATTCTTAAATAACATAAAAACTCCTGATCTCTAGAGGAAAACTTGATAAACTGGACTTCATAAAAGTTTCTGGTTAGTGAAAGACTTAGTAAAGCCATATAAGGAAATGTGGAAGCATCAGATATAACTAGACAGGTTAAAGCAGAACTTCAGACATTTGGATATAGGAAATAGGGTGGGAACCAAAGATTGGAGCCCTCAGCTTCCCTAGGATTTTCACGAGGGATATTTGCAAATACTAGGGCTCTGGGAACAACAGGTGAGCAGAGAGCAAGGTAAATAAATGGTAGGAAGCGGGACTTGTAAACATTAGAAATGGAGCTACCTAGAAAATAGATGTGGTCATAGAGAATCAGTACCATTTACTCAACAACTAAGACACATCAGTTCTTCAGTGATGGGAAGTAACGCTCCATCAACATTTTCATTCACAGTCAGAGCCTTCTGAGCAAAGATTATTGGTGCCTGGGTTAAATGGCAGCCCTACTTTGGAAGTTAGCTACTGTGTATTCCTCTGGAGGAAATTTAAGAGCCCTCTCTGCTCTGGAGCCAGTTACCTCTCTCCAGACAGTATTTGCTACTTCCCGTAGAAGTTTTTTTTAGCATTTGACATCCAAAAAGAGCCATTATCTATAATTTCTTCTTCTTCTTTTTTTTTTTTTTTTTTTTAATTCCTTCAAGGTATTTAGGGGAAATACAAGCAGGCTATGGAAGAGAAAGAACATTCTATGCAAATTCTTCAGTTTTATGGAAAATTCTGGGTCCTCTGCTTAGCACAGGGCCTACTATACAGTCAGGACTCACTAAATTGCTCTTGAATGAGTGAATGCATGAATGAATGGGACTTAGGTTGCATATTCACCTTTTTAACTTTAATTTTACTGCCATGTCAAGTTCCACTTGCTTCCTTTTTTGTTTGCTGCCACTGTTGGCACCAGGTTGGTGCCCATTTGTCCTGCCTGCAATCAGTTGGTGTTCTAATGGCCAGATCCTGTTCTAGTGCCAGCTTTCACCTCAGCGTCTGTGCTGGTGCCAGTTACAGCTCTGTACCTGTTATTTCTAATTTTATCTTCTTCCTTCCTTTCTACCCCACCACCTGCCATATGCCAAATGACATTCATTTCTAGATTCTTCTGTTGTTTCAGAACTGCTCCCTTGAAGAACGCAATTCAGTCCTAGTATTTTCTCTTACCCCATTCCCCTACAAAGTTTGGTTATGTATCATACTATAGCTTTCTTTTTCTCCCAGGTGAATGTTTATATTTTGCTACTAAATAGTTTTGTTAGCTTATTGAACAGGAACCGTGTCTAATTCTGCCTCTTTTCTTGTATCTGACAATAGTGAACTGAATATGGGTCCAAGACAGACAAGGTATATGGGGAATAGAAATTTAGAGATGAGGAGAGGGAACTTCCCCTTATTTTATCAACCCTGATCTCTTGAGTTTCTATAATTGGCAGGCACGGTTCTAGGCACTTGAGACAAAATCCTTGCCCTCATGGGTCTTTCTATTTTTCAGACATCATTTAGATAATTCACATGTTATTTTGTTGAATTTTCACACTGACACCATAGATGAGTACCATGACCAAATTCTATTGGGAATGTTCTCGGCTCATCTGAGTCTTTGCTGTCTCATCTGTGCCAGGTGGTTATTGTGCCTCAGAAGGAAAATTTTAGGAGAGGGCACTCATAATTATTGAGTACCTACTGTGTGCCTGCCCTTTTTGCTAAGTACTTTGTAAGCTTTTCTTCTCCAACCCTCTGAAATAAATTGTCATATTTCAAGTTTACAAGTAACAAAACCCAACAACCAATGATCAGAATGGTAGAATAAAAAGTGTCTAGTCACATAGCTACTAAGTGGCAGTGATTAAACTCCTTTCTGATTCCAAACATTCAGAAGTCATTCAAGTGGAAGTTATTATTTATTGAGTATCCTTTTTCTGTGAGAGGTAATAAGACAAGATTGAGAGATATTAAAACTGTAAAACTAAAGTTTTGTCATAAATAACTTTACAGCCTAGCAAGGGAGTAAATTTCATCCCAGTGGCTACAATTAAAATAATTAGGCTATGGAAAGATAGGATGTAGTCCATATGAATTGATTTAGACACATGGAGGTTTGTCTCCCATCCTGGGCCTAGTACATAGTGACTTTGAAGGAGCTTCAGGACATTGAACAGTTGGTGGCCAAACGACAGCAAGGTCTGTGGTGCTCACATGTAGGCAGATCTCGGTAAACCTGTGGCTGTGGGGGTTAGAGCTGTGAGTGGATGGAACTGACCTGCATGGGTCTGTAGAGCAGTGAGACGAGATTGAGTCAGGGGACATCTATATTGAAGGCAGTGGTCCCCAAACTTGGCTGTGCATAAAAAGTGCAGTGCTTCCCAACCTTTTCACCTCTTGATATCCACAGAAATGATCCATTGGCGAGGCACCTGGGATTAATTAGACTGTTCATAAGGATGGGCAGCCAATCCAGGGCCTGTGGCTTCCTCTGCCACCGGCCATTGAAAGTTGGAAAGTTGGGGAGCAACTATGTCTTGCTTAATTCATCTGTGGCACGGCACACCGCAACTTCTGACCTAAAGAGCATGCAGAAAACGCAAATGACCAGGCTACATCCCCTCAGTGATTCCAGTTTAGTGGGTCTAGGAATCTAGATCTTTACTTAGCATCTACAGTACTTCTGATCCAAGTAGGTCAAGGGTCTTCCTTTAAGAAACATGGTTCTGAGGGTCGAATGGAGGGGGCATATTCAATTCTCTGAGAAACAGTGTCCAGAAAAGAGAAGGAAGAAGGGAGTGCAAGAGTGGAGAAGATGAGGGGTGGAGGAGAAAGGGGAGGAAAACTAGAGGAATTTGGTGTTCTGATGTCAAAGAAATAGTGTTCTGATAAGGAAGGAGAGAGCTAAGAGGCAAGAGTGTTGCCAAGAAGCCAGGAAGATGCAAACTGAAAGGGCAGTCAGGTCCACCTCGGGAGTGACTGACTGGAGCTCTGAGGGATGGTGAGCTTGGGTGCAGTAGAGAAGCAGAGAATAGAAAACCTTCTTTAGCCAAGAACTTAATGGGAGAAAGATGTGGGGTTGAGAAAAATTTTCTTCCTAACTTTTAGAAATTGTTTATTTTCCATCCATTTTATTTCCATTTTCCGTTGAAGAGTCGGTGGAAGACCAGCTAAGACCAATGGTGGTTTCTCCCCCTTTAGTGACCTGAGCAGTGGGAGTGCAGACCAGTCTTCAGTGAGGGCTGAGCGCTCCAGTCTTCAGGAGGGAGCATCTGACAAGACACAGAAGGCACCTGCCACCTTCAGATCTGTCAGTGACCTCAGGTTGAGTGGCAGCAAACTCAGGAGCAGGCGTGCTGTCCACTCACCCTGAAATTTCTCCTTGGTCACAGCCTTTTCAGCAGCATCCTGCTCTTCCTTTCACCTCCTCAGGGCCCCTGTAGGAGTAGAGATTAGGCATGACTTCCATGGGTGCTCACAGGCGAGAGTATTTACGCATGCACAGAACTATCCAGGCCAGCGTCCACCCCTTGAGACCCACTGAGTGAGCCCCCTGGTTGGTGAAGGGACGGTGATGTCCACATAGCTCAGAGGAGGCTCTGTTCCATAGAGAAATGGGAGGCTGGCTAACATAGATGCCTCTCTGAGAGGCTGGGGGTCAGCCCTGGAATCAGAAGCCCCCAGAAGTCTTGGCTCCTGGGAAACTGCTTGGGCCTCATTAGTGGAGTTTCCAGGAGTGAAGTGACCAGAGACAGGAGGCCCCAGAGGTCGCAGCAAATGTCAGCCCAGCTCACTGGCCAGTGTTCTTGGATGATATGACACCAACATCAGCCGGGTTTTCAGTGGCACCAGTTGCCAGCAGAAGCTTCTCCCAGGTTCTCGTCTCTGTAGGAGGTAGATGCCATCACTTTTCCTTTTGTAGATGGACTGTTCCATTTGGAAGTCAAGTCTGATGCCACCTAAGTGGGTTTCAGCTGCAAAGAATTTGAAGACCTTCTTGTCCTTCATTTGCAGGACATCAATGACTGCCAGCATTGTGAAAGTTTCCGGTTAAGTCACATCAGGAACCTAGAACTTCCTCTCTGGGTAGTGTGTAAAAATCTTTTTAAAAATAGATTTTAAAGACAGAAGACATTTAAACACAGTAAATACTTGAGAAGGAACCAGTAAAGAGAAAGAGGTTATAGTATATGAGGATGGGATCATTTGATCTCTAGGAGCCTCTGAGGAAATTTGAGATGGAAGAGGGCAAGGGGGCTTAATTCAGAGGACAGCTATCATCATTTTAAGAGAGCTATTCAAAGTCGTACTTCCCAAAAGCATAATCATCAGAATTACTAGGAAGCTTAGAAAAACCCCAAATTTCTCCCCTTCTTCCCACCCCTGGGGAGTTGAATTTAATAAATATGGAGATTTCAATATAATAAAAATGCAGTAACCTATATAATTTAAAAACCCTCAAAGGAAGTCTGATAATTAGCTAGGCTTTAATGCTATTGGTTTAATGCTCATTAACTCATGAAAATGCACTTTTTCTTAATCTTTCCCAGAAAATAACTATTGAAACATATCCTTGGAGTGAAAATAATATATTCTGGGTTTGAATACTGGAGGAGAAAGAGCAGGGTTGTTTAACTTTTGTTCAAAAAACTTTCAAAGTTGGTCTATTTCTAAAACATATTAGTAGCTTCATTACGTTGGGCTCCACTGACCTTGACTGTACTTGCATTTTGTTATGTATGGTTACAGGAGCACAAGAAAGTTCAGTATTGGAATGGACTTCTCCTTAATTTCACTAGAGACACAATTAGAACCTGGGGTTGGGACTGGCATAATGACAATAGGAAAATCAAAGAACCTAGATGTTTAGCATCTGGGCCAAAGAACAAGGACTAAAATTACAGCGATCTGGTCCTGTTTCCAGTTCTGCCAGTATCTGCACGTGACGTTAGGAGCCAGACATCAGATTTCTGATCTATATAAACGTGGATGATAGTTCCAGCCTCTGCCTTTTTGGAAAAGTCATAGCATTAAAATGATCTAATAGATGCTGTGACATTTGGTATGAACATGCAATACAGACACAATCATTGTACTGGCCAATAGCCTCAGTCAAAAATATATCACTCTAAATGGTTCACCTGCAAAATTGGTCTGTAAGTCTTTAAAGAACTTAGCTTTTTAAATGACACGCCAATCCCATCTCCTTCCTATTAGAATGAAAACATTGGAGAAGTCTTTTCTGGCATCTCAACTGTTTACTGATTATGGTGAAAGGGTGTGCTCTATAAAAATATGTTTAAAACTGCCATGTTGATATTCAGTTTCTTCTGTTTTCAGTGTCAGTAATCACTGGTTTCCTAATGGACATGGAACACAGCCTTTTCATAAGACTTGAGTTTTAAATCTCCTTTTAACCCTTACTTTCTTAGTTGCTGCCTAAAATATATAAGATTGACCTAAAAGTGATGTATTGACAACTCCCAAATCTTTGCTTTTTCAGCAGAAGGCATCATCATAAATCCCTAGCTTAAGACCCAAACCCAAACTGTGAAGTTAGGTAGAACAGGTGGATGTGTGAGATGGCGGGGGTGACAGCCCTTTGCTGGTCCCCATGACAATGGCAGTGTTTCATGACAAAGTGGAGATCAAGGATCTCCAATATGATGAGGGCATAGAGACGTGATTCTACTGCTGCTCATGTGGGGGTAATTTCTGCATCTCCAAAGACATGGAGACCGGGAAAGATGTGGCAACGTGTCTTACCTGCTCTCTCATTATAAATGTGGTTTATGACAAGGATCAGTCTGTTTATCTGTGGAGAAATAGTCCCAGCCCCTTCTACCAACAAAACATGAGTTAAATGCTGAAGACTTTAGGAATTCAAGTCCTGAAGAGCTGGGAAGGAGAATGAGTCAAGCTGCAAATATCAAAAGCTAAGTTACTAACTTTTTCATGAGGACAACCATTCTGTGGTTAGCTGTTCCCTTAAAGCGTGGGTCTTTCCATATAATCTTGGATTCACCTTCAATTAAAGGAGAGAGTGACATGCCTGGATTTTGTGCTTAGAACTTTGAATCGAAAGTGTTCCTAACTTTCCATCTGAGTTGAAAAGGTCATTTCAAACCATGGCCTTCATTTCCTAGATGTTTTCATTTTTTATATCCTACCTGAGTCATTAGGATTCCTGAATTTTAAAAAGAGGGATTTTATTTTTGACTTGGTTACTAAATTAACTTGATTAATAAAATTAGACCTTTCTTTGAAATTTGAACTTCTCTGTTCTAAACTTAATAAAATCAATGGCCTTCTCAGTATAGCACTTCTGTTTCCCAAGCCAAGGCAGTCTTCTAAGCCTGGCCATTATTACAATGTTTATGTTCTGTTACACTTTATGCATTGAGCTCTGGTCATGGTATCAAAGAGAAAAAAAAATACTGATCTCGCAATTTCTCCAGAGCTAAAAATTAGTAAGAAAAAAGTAAAAATATCATAGAATTTGGAGTTTCCTTACCAATACCTCATATGCTCCTTGCATATCAGGACAAGATAAAAAGAAAAACTGTCAAGTAAAGTGACATTGGTAATAGAATGAGAATAAAACATGCCAATTTAGTGAATTAAATACCTGAATGGTTCTCCCAGATCAGAGCAAACATGAATGTCTTTGAGTTCACAATTTGGCTATTTTTTTTTAGATAAAGCTAATGAAAGTGCATTCGAGATAGGGATTAGTGTCAAGGCTTCCAGGCTAGCAACGGTACTTAAACAGCATCATTACAAAGTCAAGTCACTGCTCCTAAAACATAAAGCATCTATTGCAGCTCTTGTATTTGCACAGATGAGCTTGAAAATCAGATTCCTTGCTCTAAATAAATATGCCCCCAAGAGCACATCTAAAAAATCTTTATTACTTGCAACCAGCCCAGACCTTCCCTCTTAGAAATGTTGCCCTGGAGAAAAGGAGCATCTCTATAAAGAGAGGCCATCAGTTTTCCTTTGCTGCAGTACTAGGGTAGCAAGACATTAAAATCACTTATAAGGAAATTCAAAAGTCCTCTTTAGATACACAACTTTTACTGTTTGCGCTGAATGTGAAAAAGAAAGGTAGTTTAGGGACTGGTTCCTTTAATTAGAGAGCAAATTAGCTTGTCTGAATGTGAACATTCTGTTACTGATGATTGATGTGCTATGTACACTCACTGAGGGTTTCAATTAAAACAAGTGAGGGGCCTTTTGTCCTTGGTGTTGCTGTAATTTGCCAGCACCTTGGCTATGTGCAGCTGCTAGGTTAAGACATAATAAATCACCAAAAATTGAATGCCACAAGTGTTTGGCACATTATATAAAGCATTGTATGGCATGTTCTTGATGTGATGAGAAATCTTATTTGAGCCAGTGATTCCCCAAAGCACAGAGCAGGGTACGTACATACATATGTACGTGCTGACTGATGGGAGCCAGCTGAATAGAGACATGAACTGCCCCACACTCAAATGCTGATGATTTTCTGGATATGAATAACATGCAAACTCCCTCTGCAGATAATGACTTTCAAAAAGGTCAAACACCTTGAGGTAGGTCTACTTTGAAGGTCTAAAAAGAGGAAGAAAAGTTGCCCAAGTTCAAACATCCTAGTAGAAAAGAATAAAAGAAAAGAGTTCACTGTTAAGTTGCCATAATGGAAATTATTTGTGTGCAAAGCAACTGAGTTGCTAAATTTGTCTTCAATTACAGAAGAATACATCTGGATTTAATCCTATGTTAAGCAGAAAGTAAAACCAGGGACTTACAGATATGACTTGAGTTATATGATATGTATGCTTTATTTAGCTCAAGGTACATTTGAGAATGCCTCAGCACTGGTTTGTAATCTAGATTCTGTCTCTTACTAGCTTCGTAATCTTTGCAAGGCAGTGGGTTCCTTTTCTGCACAATTAGGAGACAGGAGCAGGGGTGATTTCTAAACCATTAGTTCTTTAATTTGAGACTGAAGATTGCAGGTTGAAGGGGTAATTAAAACCACCATGAAATCAAAGATATATCATGAATTACAGAGAAAGAGACTCCCTTCTTCAATAACTTGATGTTATCATACTTCTGAGTTTGAAAAGTATAAAATCAATTGTTTAAAAGATTCTGGTATCTACTTGAGTGTTCCCATTCAGAAGCATTTGCTTGGCAAACACCTGCCATTTTTGATAACTGTATATCTTAATTTATTACCAGAATAAATTGCTAAATAAAGGCAGTTAAAAACCCAAAAAACAACAAACTCAAACCCAAGACTTATCTTTTACCTCCTGAGATCTCACACTTTTTCTCCTTCAATTCCCTAGCCACAAATACACCACATTCTTATCAATTGCTCAAACAAGCCAAATCTTTTGAATTAATGTATTACTTTGATAAAAAGGCACCTATTTCAATACCTCTAGAATCAAATGTTTTGCACTCAGTGATGTTTTAAAGGGATGATCACATTTTCTTTTCTGCCATTGGATATAGTAGTGATATTGTAAGTCCAATGGGAAAAAGCTTAAACAACTCCAAAAGTGGGGAGTGCCCTTTTTTCTACCCCCAGATCTTTGTGTGGTTGGCTCAGTCCCAGCCATCATGTTCCAGCTGCAGATCACAGACCACCTGTTCAGGTGGATGCCCTGGCTCCTCTTCCCTGAAGTTCTCCTTGCCTTGCCCCTCCTGTGAACCAACTCACACTGTTTCTTCCCTTATAGCATTTTTGTAATTTAAAACACATTTATTTCTTGACTTATTTATTGTCTTTCTCCTCTACATTATGTAAGCTTCATAAAAGCGGGAGTTGGGCTCATTCTGAGATCTTTATCCCCAGATCTGGTTGGTGATCAATGAGTGTTTGTTGGAGGAATTGAAAGGCCAGGGCATCTCTGTATAGGAGACTGCGTAGTTCATTCCCCCTCCCTCGATGTTTGAGATGAGCTATTCCATCTGAATCCCCAGTGCCTCCTGTCTCCCACCACAAGCAACTGCTGCTTCGATCTCCATCATCTAAAAGGTAGCAAGACTTCCCATGTAGTGAAGGGTATCATGGATAAAATTCCCAGAGGGAAAGGCATTTGGCAAAAACCATACTCTTGAAAACATTCTAGCTTTAAATCCATTTTGGGGGGCAAAATGTAAGGGAATTTCAGTTCTGCGGCTTAAACAGTCATAAACAGGAGAATAAGTCTCCTCCACTTTTGTGGTGTGCTAGCTTATGATGGGTTGGTTCTATCATTTGGATTAAAGAAAAGTATCCAGGTGAACACTTGTGACTCAGGAGGCTAAAGTACAGACCATGTAAAGCTCAATGACCTGGGGTCTGTGATCCAAAGCTGTGGGGAAAATAGAATAAGTATCCAAAGCGGACATATTTCTCAAAGAAAGTTTGCTTTCTCAGAGGCTGACTGATGGGCGAATAATGGATGCTCAAGATTGGGATCCAATGACAGTACCCTGACCTCCACCCCTGACCCAGCTGAACACATCCAGAAAACCTGAGTCACAGGGACCCCACTGCAAGACAAAGTGGTGTCTGGAAGCCGGGCGTGGGACCAGCAGCCCCTGCGCAGACCAGTGTAACAACCACACTGGGATTGGAGGTAGAAGAACCAGGAAGGAGGTGCATTGTCCCCCACATCTCCATGGAGGATGGCAGCCTCAGCAGGTGGAAATTAGACCACTTTATGAACCGGCAAGCTGCCACTCTTCCTCCTGTGCACAAAAAAAGTGATGAGATGGTAGAGTGTCCACTCTACGAAGTGCGTCTGAAAATGCCTCCTCATAGAAACATCAGTTTCTAAATTCCACAGCGGGAGCGCTCCGTGGATACAAGACTGCATTCTTTCCTTGATGCTCCTGCAGGTTGAGGTCCTTCTCCATTCTCTGTTTTCCCTCAGTCCTGTGCACAGCATGGGGCTTCCCAGGACTCCAGCCAGCAGCGGCTGCACCACCAGGTTCACCGGCTCCTGGTGCCCTGGTTTGTCGCTTCCCTGGTTGTATTGCTGGATCACTCTTGAATCCCGCCAAATGGGGACATATGCCATGTTGGAACAAAAATGCCCTGGGAATCGTGTGACGTCTAAAGACAAGCCCAGGGTGCGCCCTGGTGGCCAAGCAGTCTAGGACACCTGTAACAGTCCCACATACATCCCAAGGTCCAGGGTTCAAGACCCGGGGCCTGGGGAACAACCAATGTGCATGACTAAATGAAAAAAATAAATAAAGCTCATCTTCCTAAAAAAGAAAAAGACAAGTCCAACCTGCGTGAGCCACCTGGGAGGGCAGGAGACAGGCCAAGGCTCCACTCTCAGGCTCCACCCTGGCTTTACTCTGTCGTTTTACCCTCGCCAGTGAGGCCGGAAGCTAGAAGTGCTGTTTCTCCCCACCTGAGCCCCTGCTTCCGGGCCTCCTGCTCTCAGTGGGTTTCCTAACCAAACCACATGCCAGCACTGCTCTTTCTAGGCAGAGGAAAACAACTCAGATCTGGGGTTCCTTTGCGGTTAGGTGATGCAAGATTTTCACACCCTGTGAGCCGTTCTCTGTTCGTCTCCCACTCTCCTGTTTCATTCTGACTGGAAAGCCTGCTGTCACACCAGAGACCCAGACTAGAAAACTAAAGCAGTCAGCTTGACCCAAAATATCCCCGCAAGGCTTTCCCTGCAAGGCTTGGTAGGACAGCTATTCTAGGCCCTGGCCTCTGAAAGAAAAAAAAATTTTAAATAAAATTCAGTGAAAAACTCATTCCTTTTGTCTGATTCTCAATGTTTCTTATAGAAGCAGCTGGGATTCCATAGCGGTGGGAGGAGGTGCTGGCTTCTGTGTGGCCCATCGCTTTGCTATTAGCTCCCCGTTCCTTCCTCTCCAAATAGGCTCTTGTACTGAAAGCTGCCATCCCAACTCTCTGTTTGAGGAACTAGCACTGCTGTAGCTTCCAGCAAGATCTTTCCATTACAAGAAATATAAAAACCTTATGTTCCCAAACTCTGTTGTGAAGATGCTCCCAGAACCACGGAGGTCTGTGGCTGGAACATCGGAAAGTCTGCCAGATTCTGGTGGGGTTCAGGGGAAGCGGGCCGGTGCAGGCAGGCTCACGGGAATGGGTTCTGTGCAGTGTTGGCCCAATAATAAATCATACACTTGTGGTTTAGATGAAGTCATATCTGAATGAGTCATTTCTCTGCAAAGCTCACCAACCCCTCTGTCAGCAAGGCTGATGGCCAGAGGACAGCTGGGTACTGGCTCATGAAGCCATCTGATACAAGGCTGCTTTTGAATGACAGAAGGTCTAGGAAACCCAATCATTTGCACTCCTAGCCTGGTGGTGTAACCCGAGGCCCTTACCCACCCCGTGACCGAGCAAAGTGTCCAGGTGAGTGCGCCACTGTTTGAGCAGCGGCTTCACCACTGTGGGCCAAGGTCACCCTGAACCCACACTAGATAACCTGTGTCTTTGGGGAAGGAAGTAGAAACCATGACCAATCGATTAGCCAGTTTGACCTCCTTGTTTGTTTTTCATTCTGTTTTAAGATAAGCTCTAAGGTCAGGAGAATAAAGAAATCGGATGTCGGTAAAGGGAGGTCTTTCCCCTGAGGGAGCTGTGGAGATAATTACTGGGCCAGACAGTGCTATCAGACAGAAATGATGCCAAGGAAGTTTAACTAATCTGCCCTGAGAGTGGGGCTAATCTTCGGGTAACTTGTCACACAGTAGATGTGTCCTCCAAGTTACACATCTAATGCGCTTGCAGTGTGCCCCGCTGGAGTCCACTGAACTCAGCACACAGCCCCAGCCGCACACCCCTTTCAGGCAGTGGTACTGACTTTAGCCAGGGTTATCCTTGGAACCTTCCATGAGTTGCCAGTTAATCTGACTTTGCAACCCTAAACTAGACGATGCTCCCTAACAAGTCTCCTCTCTGCGTTCAACCCCTCCTCATTCTCCAGACTTCTTTGCACACCAGCTGACCGACCACACCAGTTGACCGACCATCTAAAATGCAAATTTAAAGATGTCTCTCTCCAAACTAAGAAAGCCTCTGGGTTTCAGCAGTGATGAGTTGTCAGGGCACAATGTCTCTTTAGGTTCTTCTAGGCTGGAAAATAATCAAATATACCTTAGACAGATTGATAAGAGAAAGGAAAGCACAGAAGCTTAATAACGGCGTGTATAGCTCCTGCGTAGGTGGGAGATGCCTGGGAGCCTGAGGAGCTCTCTGATGCTGTGTTTGTCTCCACCCTAAATTCCTTCAAAGAGAGAAGAAGGGTGCTGTGAGTGGGAGGGAGAGGGAGAAGTCAATCCACAGGAGGTAGGAAGTGAGCAGTAAAGAAACTTAAGATCTTCAGCAGATTCGGGTTCTGCCTGCTCTGTCTGTCACCTGGCTGGGGAGGATGCTGTCCTGAGAGGGAGAGATCTTTTTCCTCTACACTTGGAAATGTCTTTAAAAGCGGCATCCTCTGCTTAGCCCTCAGAGCTCCTTCTATGAAACAATGTTGTTTGCCAAAAGATATATTTGGGGCGGGGGGTGTCATAGAGTTTTGCTCATCTACCATCTCTTAGCTCCAAGCCTCATCTGTGCTAGTTTTCTTCTAGGACCCTCCTCAATTCCACTGCCTTCCCCCTCATAACCAATGACAGCCGGTCCACATCAAAGTGCCCTTCACCCGCCATAGGGTTTTCCCTCTTGGATAAGGCCCTAGATAGGGGCTGAATCTGGGAAGCTTTCTAATGCCTCCACTGAGAAAGACTTAATTTGCATAAGCTGTCCTCTGAGCACAGAGTTCTTGATTGTTTTCCCCCCACGTTCCAAAGGGGACGAAATTTCCTTCGGAGATTTCCATACTGAAACTCTACACGAGGTGACTGGTTCTCTCTGTCTTGAATAAATTTCTGTCCCCTGCTGCTGCCTGGAAACAAGTTATTAGAAGTCTCCCGATAATGTCATATCAATATAATAACACTATTTCTGGAAACGAGGGTTTGCTTTAACACTAGCACTCTAGAGCAACTCTTATACAAACCTGGTTCTTACGGAAAAGCTAAGTACAGAAAGTATATTTGGTAAGGAAATGGGAAATGTAGTATGATTTTAAACAAAATAGATGAAAATGGTTTTAACCAAGCTGCAAAAGAGGGACTTTCTGTTTTCCTTATTTTAATTCCTTCTTTAATTCCTTCGAAGTTTTAAATTTTGATTTTAATAATAACTTTAGATATTTAAAAATGTTTTTTCTTTAAGATGTCCTGTGCACCCTAGTTTTATAGTGCATCAAAATTAAGACTTAAAAAGTAAGATACTAAAGTTGGAAACCTTAAAATGTCTTGATATTATGTTGGACTCTCAAAGTTTATTAGGTATCTAGAAATTCTCTACAATGCATGAAAGAGCATGTTTTTGAAAGAGCAAAAGCACTTCACTGAAGCCTCAAAGAAATGATAGATTGCTTATAAACGTTAATCATTTCCTGAACCAGATTTTGTATTTCTGCTAATTTGGAATAGAGTTGGATCATGGCAGTGTCCATATGTTGCTGTGATCCTGGGAACCTGTGTAACTTGGGGTCAGCACCCCAAACTGACTTTCCGATCCAATCCAAGATTATAGATAAGTGGTATGATTCTGAAGCTACCAGTAAGGACTTTGGCTTCTTAATTCTCCAACTATTTGCAGTACTGCTCTGAGGGTCTGAAACCTCCTGTTCCTTGTACTAAATCTCTTTGGTTTAAAATTAGAGTGGTATCTGATCTCTCTTCTAACACAAAACCAATCTTTCACATAATATTGTGGTAGAAGACCTTTTCTCTGACTCCAATGCAAAAATTAGTCTGCCAAGAATGTTATCGTAATACAGAAGCTGAAGCTATGTCATGTCTATGGATACTGCAGCTGGGTCCTGTTATCCTTGACCAATGACAAACGAACAAAGCCACCCTACTCTGCAACTGTACAAATGTGATGAGTTGCTACCAGAAACCACACGTAGCCAAGGAGATGAATCATTACCTCAGAGCATAAAAGGAGCTCCCCTGGGCTCCACCATGGCTCAGCTTTGGGTAACAATACCCCTGGGCTAGTACTGGTACAATAAAGTACAAAGTACAAAAGCATTTTCTCTATCTGAGTGCTCAGCTGTCAGTCTTACCGCCTTCTAGAGACTGCCATAACAATATTAGATAATACATATTATTTTCCTGATATTATAGGTGAGGAATGTGAACTATCCGCATCATTCATTTCAAAGAGTTATTCTGTTTCTCCTACTTTCTTTTCCCATGGAAAATACTTCTGGTTATAGGAGAAATTAAGGCTTGTAGCCATGAGAAGCATGAAAAATACTTAATCATGGTTAAGAGAATATGTGAGACATTAAGTAAAAAGAAGGCAGCCTTGGACTTCAAAAAAGTTTGGCAGTAGAATACATTGTCTTCATCTCCTAAGAAAGTAAATTAGAGACAGTTAAAGACTGGCCTCAAATGTTGTAATTAAAACAACAGGGTTAGAGTGTCGCTAAGAAATGTATCACCTTTATTAACCTTAAGGTCTGTAGGTATTTATAAGGTGATTATAGCTGTCAAAGCGCTGAGACAGGAATTGATGGTGTTACACACTGAGACAGAGGGATTTTATTTCTGCGGGCCATGAGAATGCATCTCTCAGATCTCCATCAAAGGAATTTAACTGGTTAAGCACTCTCACTGCTGAGACTTGAAATGTTTTACTGCATTTACCTGGAAGTTATGGTTCTCAGTTGCTGATGGAGAGCAGCAAGGACATTAAAGCAGACCCAATCCCAGGAGCTAGTGGAGAGTCCTGACATTTGATTTGACTTGAGGACCCCCGATTTCCAGCTGAACATTGCTCAGGGGGCACTGGGCACTTCTATCTGGGACAGATGCCGCCACCCAACCTTCCCCCACCTGTCCTTCACGCACTGTTAGATTTGAATTTTGGTCAGACAACTTTCCTAGACTTCCACAGCTCATTGCATTTAGGTGTGGCTCGTAATAAAGTCCTTGCTATTTAATCCCATTTGGACACCTGCTTCTCAGAGGACCTAGATGAACCCATAGACCAAGCACAAAAGGATTGCAGTCTCATTCTCTGAAGTTGAACCCGGGGAACACAGACGACCTTTAAGCATTTTAATATGCCTGCTTGATTATTTGCTCTGCACCAGACAATGAAATAAGAAATGTTTTTAGATTGGTAGTGAAGTCAAAATTTCACCAAAGTTGAAGTTCAGATATGCAGTCTCTATTAAAATTTTATTCTCCTATTGAGTCCTACCCATTAAACAGTAATAAAGAAGTTCCTATTCATTATTTGAAATTTAGACCAATCTGAGAATGTATATAGTCTCATTAGTGCCTAATTTCTCCTTAATTAAAAAAGTTCTTTCTCTGATAGCTTCCCGCATTCCCTACCCCTCTTCCTGAAATAGTGGCCAGGCATAAGGAAGGGATGTACTAAAGTAGCCTGTAAAGGGGGTAGAGACTGGGTTCTTTACTACTCAGTGTCTGGTCTCACTCTGCTTGTTCAGAATCCCATGCAGGTAGCAGTATTTCTTTGTCCTCATCGTGTCCTCATCTTTACTTCTGCGTCTTGGTTCCATCTTGGTTCCAACTGACCCATTAGCCTGGCAGCCCATGGAGTATCTGTCATGGGGTCCCTGGGCTCTTCCATAGTGGGCATTGTAGAAGGACCTCTGGGTCTCATCTGTGTACCCCACTGTGTAATGAAATGAGGGTGACTGTAGCAGTTAATATTCCCAAGGTGACATGGCATTACCCCCAAAATGGTGAAGCACTGAGACTTGGTAAATTATTGGAGTTTAAATGAGGGTCAGTCACATCAGTGCCTCCATCCCCACCACCCCCATCCCCACATATTTCCTCTTTCTCTGCTTCCTTCTTCCCGTCATCGCCTCAAGACTTAGGAAGGCAAGCTTTCTCTCAGGTCATATTCTTTCTGAGACTTCAAACATTCTACAAAGCCTTTTTTATTTTTACTTTTTTAAGAGTATTTTATTGCGATAGCTTTGTTTTACAAATAAAAATAAACTCATAATGTGCAGGTTCCCAATTCCTCAGATTTATGTCAACACACCTTGCCTTCCACCAAATTACAGAGTTCTTCACCATTGTTCAGTGAGCCCTGACATCTCTTCCTCACCCGCTTCATATTACATTCTGGTAACCTTAGCTCTGTTGCCAATGTCCAAGATTTGTTTTACTTTATCTATTCCTTTATTTTGTCTATTCACATTCACCTATGCGTGAGGTCTCTGGTATCTACCTCTTTTTCACTTAGCATTATTCCCTCTAGATCCATCCATGTTGATTCAAATCAGAGGATTTCATCTCTTCTAAGGACCATATAGCATTCCATTGTGTATAAGTACCACATCTTCTTTATCCAGATATTGGACACTGGGCACTTAGGTAGTTTCCAGTTCTTAACTATTTTGAATAGGTCTGTAATAAACATGGGAGGCATAAATCTCTGAAAATTAGTGTTTTTGTATATTTCATGTTCGTACTCAGAAGTGGGATGACAAGATCATATGGAATTTCCATCTTCATTTTTTTTGAGGAGTCTCCATATTGTTTTTCTTAGCAGTTGCATCAATTTGCACTCCCACCAACAATGTCAAAGAGTTTCCTTTTCTCCACACCCTCACCAACATTTGCCATTTCCAGAAGTTTTGGGTAATCATCAGTCTCTCAGGCTTAAAATGATATCTCATTGTTTTGACTTGCATATTCCTAATAAGCAGCAAGTAGGAATATCTTTTTATGTGCCTGTCGGCCATATGTATATCTTCTTCAGAAAAATGTCTCTCCAGTTCCTCTGCCCCCTTTTTGATTAGATTGCCTGTTTTTCTCTTATCGAGTTTTATGAGTTCTTTGTACATTTTAGATATTAAGCCCTTGTCAGAAATATGGACTGTAAATATCTTCTAGTTAGTAGATCATTTTAGTGATATTTTCTTTCTCTGTGAAGAAGCTTTTTGTTTGTTGTAGTCCAAATTGTTTATTTTTGTTTTTGTTTCCTTTGATGCTGGAGTTGAGTCCCCAAAGACCTTTCTAAGGCTGATGTCATGGAAAGTCTTTCCTATGTTATGTTCCAAGAATTTTGTGGTTTCCAATCTTATGTCCAAGTCTCTAGTTCATTTTGAGTTAATTTTTGTGAATGGTGTTAGAGAGTGATCTAGCTTCATTCTTTTGCATATGGCTTTCTAGTTTTACAAACACCATTCATTGAAGAGACTTTCCTTTATCATATTTGGCTCCTTTGTCATAGATTGACTGTATGTGAGTGGGTCACTTTCTGGTGATTCAGTTCTATTCCAGTGATTTGTGCCTCTGTGATTATTCCAGTACCATCCCGTTTTGATCACTATTGCTTTGTAGTGTAGCTCAATGTTTGGGAGCGTAATTCCTCCAGATTTGTTCTTTTCTTTTCATGATTGCCTTGACTGTTAAAGGTCTTTTGTTACATACACATTTTAACATTTTTTTGTTCTATCTCCTTGAACTATGCCCATGCTGTTTTCATGTGAATTGCATTAAATCTGTATATTGCTTTAGGTAACATGACCATTTTAACAATGTTGAGTCCTCCCAACCGTGAGCAGAGGATATCTTTCTATCTCTTTTCTCCTCCATTTCTTTTATGGTCTTGTAGTTTTCATTGCACAAAAGTACATTGTACTTTGTTATGTATATTCCAAGGTATTTGATTCTTTTTACTTCTATTTTAAATGGTTTGGTTTTCTTCATTTTTTTTTCTTCTAGCACATTATTTGCATATAAAAATGCAATGAATTTTTGTGCATTAATTTTTTAGGCTACCACTTTATTGTATTCATTGATTATGTCTAGTTTTCGGAGTTTATGGGGTTTTCAGTACATATAATCATGTATTCTGCAAATAGCGATAGTTTTACTTTTTCCTTTCCAATTTGAATTCTTTTTTTCTTGTCTAATTTCACTGGCTAAGATATCCAATAAAATCTTAAATAGCAGTGGTGAGAGTGGACAGCCTTATCTTGTTCCCGATTTTAGAGGAAATTCTTTCAAGTTTTCACCATTGATGATGTTCACAGGTGGTTTATCATGTATGTCATTTATTATGTTGAGGTACCTACCTTCTATCCCCATTTTATGCAGGGTTTTTATTATAGATGGATGTTGATTCTTCTTGAAAGCTTTCTCTGCATCTGTGGATATGATTGTGTGATTTTTTTCCTTGCTTTCATTGATATGGCGTATTACATTAATAAATTTATGTATGTTGAACTATCCTTGCATCCTGGGATAAATCCCACTTGATCATGATGGATAATTCTTCTGATGCATTCTTTTTGGATTCAGTTTGCTAATATTTTGCTGAGAATTTTTGCATCTATGTTCATTAGAGATATTGATCTGTAATTTTATTTCTTGGTGATGTTTCTATCAGCTTTTGGTATCATCGTGGTATTAGTTTCAGAGAAAGTATTTCAAAGTGGTCCCTAATCTTCAATATTTTGGAAGAATTTCAGAAGAATTAATTCTTTTCTGAAGGTTTGTTAAAACTCATTAGTAAGACTATCTGGCCCTGGGCTTTTATTTTTAGGGAGACTTTTTGATTACCTCTCCAATTTCCTTGCTTGTGGTAGATGTATTCAGGTTTTCTAATTATTCAAGTTTTTGTCTTGGTAAATTGTCTTTTAAAAAAAATCTCTCCATGTCCTTGAGGTTGTCCACTTTATTGACATAGAACTGATCATAGTAGTCTCTTACGATGTTTTGTATTTCTATGGGGTCTGCTGTAACATATCCCTTTTCATTTCTGATTCTAATTATGAGTTTTCTCTTTTTTTTCTTTTGAAGTGTTTGGTATATGTCTATTAGGCCACCCTGTTCCAATTTGTCATTTAAAGCTGTTGCTTCCCTATTACTTTTCTGCTTGGGTAATCTGTCCATTGTCCTCTTTCCACCCTGTGCTAGGAACCCCTCCCCCGTTTCAGTGACCTTTATCCTGCTGGATGAGCTCTGCTGCAAGGCCCAGTTCTTCCCAAGGCTCTGCTCCCTCCACTCAGCTTTTTTTTTTATCCCGCCCTGGGGCTTTGGGATCCCAATACTGTAATGTAGTTCTGAAACCAAACACTTTTGCCTACCCTTTCTGGTGTTAAACGGTGAAGCCATTTGTGTAATTTTTGTCCTGCCTTTCCTGTTTGTGCCTGAAAAATTGGTGCTTCCTGCTTGTTCTGTGGGGAGGAGACAAATCTGGACTCTTGTCACCATCTTGGACTCTAATCTTTACAAATGGACATCAGTGAGGCCTGACTTCAGAATGCATATGGGGATAAAGCAGGGCATAGAGCACATACTTTGCTTGTGCAAATCAGGGCTGAGGTCCTGTGTTTTGGAGTTCGTAGGTCCTAAATCCACAGGCAGATTCCTATTTCTATAACTTCCTATAATGTCAGGGGACATTCTTCACAGGAACACAGCTAGATTCTATTCTTCAGTCAATTATTCTGTAAACTTTTATAACTCCCTGAAATAAATCTCTTCTTGCGTAAGGAAGCAATAGTGGATTGTGTTATCTACTACTGGACAGGGAACAAAAGCATCACCATATTGAAATTGTTTAGTCATTTGTTACCCTCAAGTTTATTGAAGACAAGGACAGTTGCTTTCATTGTGAGGCCCCAACAAGGAGTACCACACATGAAATAAAGAACTCTTCCAAATGGTGAGATACCCTGGGAATATGAAGCAGACACAACCAGAAACTTAATGTCAAGCCTTGCATGTAGATTTGCATTTTTTATTTAGGACTAGCAGGATCACTAAGGCTCAGATATAGTTTTGCCTCATAACTTTATAATTTACTGTCTTTATTCTGGCCATCATCCATGGGAATAATTTAATAAGCTGTGTTCTCCACTTGATATCTAATTTGCTTATCATATGTCCTTAGATTTGTGAATTTATGATGCTTATAAATAGATAACTTTATTTCTCTACATGAATTCATCTTTGTCTTCTTTCAAGTGTCTTATGAGTTTATTCAACTTTTCTTTAAACAATTAATTATATTACAATTGTAACAAAAGTTAGCCTTTACCTTCAAAATGTATTAAACTATGAACAAACATGGTAAGAGTTTCACATGATGTTGAATTTTACAGTTATAGAGTGATATCTTTTTTTGAATTATGTTACTATAAAATGAAATTGTCTTCAAACTGTCTTGGTGGAAGGGTTTTATTGTTTTTGGGGAAATGTGAAGAGTTTTCTCTTTATTGGTGGTAAATACAAAGGCCAGTCTTTTAAAAGACCATTAAGTATATGTTTTAAAACATTCAATCTTGAAGAATATTTATTTGTTCTAAGGCTCTATAAATGTAGTCCTATAACTTTAAAATTAACCCTAAATCACTAGTTTTTAATCAAGATAAAATTCTTTGCCCAGAGGCAATATTAAAATACCTTTCATTCCGCAATCCTGGATTTCTCCATTGTGTTGGGATTAAATCCATGTTACTATGTGAATGGATTTAAGGATTTTAAAAGGAGATAAAAAGAGAAGGATTATAAAATTATTAATAAGTTCTTGTTCTCCCTGACTGCATAATACATAGTGCTATGTCCGTGACTCAAGAATAATTATTGCAAAAATGATTGTGTTGATGCCTGTGTGATGTCAGAGAGGATGACTGAGTTGGCTGCATGTCTCTATAAAGAGAAATTGATTATAGTTTAAGCATCAAATAATACACAGTCTGATATGTACCTTCAGTCATGGAATGCCCAGTGTCTCCTCCCCTGCTTCCCTCCTCAAGTCCTTCACCTTCTCACTCTCTCTTCCTTGTTTGTCACAGTATATAGCCCTCTCTTTTCTTTTCCTTTCTATCCTAGTTTCTATTACAAAACATGATCTTATTAAGCTGATTTTCATTTTCTTCATAATTTTTGCATTATTTTGCCATTGATTAACAGAAAACTTGATAAGAAAGTATACATATTAAAAACTAAAACTGTAGGAATACAGTGAAAGTTTCATCTTTCTCCAGGTCCCTTGATTCACTACCACTTAGCATAAATATCATTATAAATATTAATATACATATGTATTTGTTCATATGTAGGTATATGCATATTTTATATAAGAAATATATGTATAAATGTATGTGTTTATATATATAGATGAATAGATTTCCTAGGTATGTATATATAGATGTAGAATTACATTATAGATTTATACGTGTGTAAGATGCTGTATATTTTAGTTAATGATTAGTACTATAGACCCTGGATGTTTTCATCTAAACTATGTTAGATTTCTTTCCATTCTCGTAATTGATATATCATTGCATAGATATTCCAAGATATGAGCTATTACTCCTTTTTATTGTTTTTTTCCCATTTATAAAAGTTATTAAGTTCATTGTTGAAAATTTAGAAATTACTGGCAAGAATGATGAAGAAATGAATTTCATCTGCCATGGTTTATTTATCCATTCTACCTGACAGGGCTGCATCATGGAAAACTCTCTCAAAGAAGGCCAACTGTTCAGTCTCAGAAGAGAGATTACAGAGAGTTCTTCTCAAGGACTCAGACTGGCCTCAGAAATGATTCTCGACCTCTGAAGCCCATGTAGACTCTAAGTGACAAGTGTCAAAAAATGTCTTTAAAAGGCTTATTGAAGGTGAGTTTAATTGCCTTTAGTTTAATTAGTAGTTAATTTACTCCAGTGTACCTAAGGTATTGGCTTTGGAGTAGGATATATATAGAGGAGTGATCATCTGTTGGTCAAAGAAATCCTGTGCAGTATAATAAAGAAAATATCTGTCCTTTGTCATGGATTCCTGACATAGAATTTCAAAAGTTCTGGGACTTTCTGAGTGATAGGAGTGTTCTAGTTATGCTGATGACCTGACTGGAGATGAGGCCCTATAGACTTTCAGTATGGAGTTTGGTCACCAGGAAGACAAATCAGGTCCTTTGAGGTTTGAACATTTGTACCAGCCTGACCTCCAGGAGACTGAGTTCAATCATGTGACCAAGGAATTAATCGCTTCTGCTTATGTAATGAAATTCCAGTAAAAATTCTGGGCACTGACTATGCTCATTCCCTCCAAAGCATAGACCCCAGAATCATGTGTATATAAGCTTTATAGTACTCCTGGGGTGTTTCGTGCAAGTGCTATGTGACTTTTCTGTAATAACACAATCTCTAACTACACAAAACCTTCCCATTATGTTACTAAGGACAGTGTAAATCAGTAGAGCTAATGCCAAGTCCTCTGCTGTTAACAAGTCTGTGTACAAGTTACGTGACTTGCCTATGCCTTCATTTTCTCCTTCATAATAAAGGGCATTAATAGAGTGAAAATTCATGACCAAGATGGAGTATGAAAATTGCTTTGAAATGTTAAGAAGTCCTCATCTCTACAACCTTCATCTTCAGTATTCAGATTAATCTAGGGTTGGCTCATGGTGGTGGATCACAGTAATAGCTCTCTTTATTATTTTTATTTGCATTAATTTTTCTCTGAATTGACAAAGAGGCAAGATTGGTGAGTGCTTACTCTGTGGTAGTTTGTTTTGAAATTTCTTTCATAATTGTCTTATCCATTTTCACAACAGATCAGTGAGACAGAGTCTTTTCTGTTCTCATTTTCTAGAGGAGGAGATTGAAGTCTAGCCAGGAGGGAATGAAATTGCTCCAGGATATCTAATGAGTAAGTGATGGAAATGGAGGCTGTTTGCTTCCAGAACCCTTGACCTTGGCCATAACCTTCCCCTATTTCCTAATTAAAACTTCAACATACCAGAACCCTGTTTCTATAAAATGGGCAAGAAAGACCAATGGAAATAGGCCTATTATCCATCATTGTATTCTGCTGCCCTTCGTTTTTATGCTGCTTTCAATAAGACTGCTATTCTGTTTTCAGTTTCAGTTCTTGGATGCTCATTGTTAAGGAGTGTTTTAACCACTTTGGCTATCAAATACCTTTTCTTTGAAGCATCAAAATTATGTTTGATAGCATTCATGATTAATTCATTGCATAGGTCATATCATAATCATCTCCTATTTCTCAGTTTTTCTGCAGAGGTTACTCTGTTATTTTTGCCTAGTGGACTGTACAGAATAGAAATTCTGTCACCTGCTTAGTAAGTCATTTGTATGCTACTGTCAAAAGAAAATTTATAAGTGCTGTAACTATATATCTTAGAAATTACCCTTGATTTATGAAGGATATTATCTAGGCTGAAAATATTTGACATAATTTATGATTTTTATGTCAATGTGCTTTCAAATGTAATAGAACGGTTTTGAGAGAGCCTTATGGATCTATAGGCTGGTGAATATACAGTTTGCTTAGGAGAGATGCTACATCCAAATGTGATGTCTGAGTTATATTGCATTAGTGTCATTTGAAACAAAGGAATTCTTTAATTTTTTTTCCTAGCTCGCCGCCCTTCCCACCCCAATTATCCCATGTGGGCAGCAGGAGGAAAAAGTTATTAAGAAGATGAGAGTTTTTCTAGATTTTACCAGTTGAGATAATGCAAGCTTATGTACAAAAAGTCAAACCAAAATGCCAGAGGTCTACCACAATAGATTTAATTGTTGCTGCTGTAACAGTCTAATGTGCATGGCTGAGTGGTCTCCACACAGTGAAGATCTAGCTTATTCCATTTTGTGGTCTGCTCGCTCTTAGGGTTTTAGAGCCTTCATTTCCAGCCCCAAGACAACAGCAGTACTTTAAAGAATATCACATTTTGTGTCAAGGTCATATAAACTGACTACTTAGCAGGTTTCACACCTGTGAAGGAAAAAGTAAAAGCAAGGGATGTCAGTTACCCGACATGAATATTCAGTGTCATTAGGCTCTGGGAGCCTGTCTACCTCCCAGCAGGAGTGCAAGAAGGTCAATCTCATTACCTACAAGAATGGCATGAACACTACCAATCTGAGACTTTCCTTTTTCTGTGCTTCTATGGCTAACCAGCAACTTTTGGCCTACTTGTTCTTCCTCGTTAGCACAGGCCTACCATGTCTAGGAGGCTGCCTGTAGCCCCGATTCAGGGTGGAGTTCACCATCCCACTTTAGATCAAGCACTAACTCCAATACCCACTTCCACCAGCATCCGCCGCCCAACACACATACTGTGTTCATTTTGAGTTCCTAGATGAATATAAGTGAGGCTCTAGGTTTAATGAGATCCATCATGAAAACAATTCTAAAGAATGCAGAAAAGAGGTAAACATCAGTCAATATATCTTCAATGACATTTATGTTGTATAGACCCCACTATGAAATGCATCAACGTTTTCTGTTGACAACATTTTTACAAAGTGTCTCATGAGCTTGCTTACACAGGGTCATTAAGGTTCCCATCTGGAGATCACCCACACGCCCCTCATTGACGATGTCAGGAGGTGCAGGATGCCATCAGTTAGGTCCTTCCAGCTTTGGATATCAGAACTCTCCTGCCTCTTTAGAAGGAACCTGGGATCCTTGCTTCAACAGAAGGAATTGCTTTCCAAGAACCATAGGCACCCTACTGTTGACTGTTCCCATCCCCACCCGAAGTAACTGCAGGAGACATTCACTAATTACTCATTGCCATCATTAATGATGATTAATTATAATTAGTAAGGTATTCTATGCCAAAAAAAAAATACTCTCAGTGTTACTAATAGGAAATCAAGCAGTTTTATGGGAAATAGTTGAGTTCAAGAGATCCATTTTCCACGAAGTGAATGCATGGCATGAATGAAATAATAGAAAAAATATGTTAGTTTCTGCCTCAGGATCTTGGCACAGGACTTGTAAAACTGGTAATTTCCTAAGTGATAAGAACACTAAGAACATCTTTTGTTCTAATAGGACCCCAGTTCCTAAATTCCTTGGAATTTTCTGTATGATAGGAGTGTCTTTTGTTCTGAGGAGGCTTTGGGTGAGTGTGGTCACCAGAAAGAACAAGCCATGGTTAGAAGCTTGGGATTTTCAGTCTCAATGCCCATTCTCTAGAGAAGAGAGTGGAGTCAAAGCAGAGTTAATGAGCAGTTGTATCTATGTGAGGAAGCCTTCATAAAACTCTCCAAAGTACGGAGTTTGGAGAATTTCTCGGTTGGTGTACAGATGAAAGGGTGGGAGAGTGGCCACTCAGAGAGAGCATGGAAGCTCTGGGTCCGTTCCTACAGACCTTGCCCTACGCATACTTACATGGGATGCTCATTTGTATCTTTCATCAAATCCTTTTATGATAAACTGTTACACAGTAAGTAAATGATTTTCCTGAGTTAATAGACCTGAAAGAAGGCTGGTGGGAACGTCTGTCTTAGAGCTAATAGGTCAGAAGCACAGGTGACAAACTGGACTTTCCACTGGATCTGGAGTGGAGAGGGGTCTTATGGAACTGATCCATTAACCTGTAGGATATGACACTATCTCCAGGTAGATAATAGTGTTCAAATCTAGATGTTTCAGAATTGAGTTAAATTGGAGTACACCGATAGTGTAATCAAATTGTTTGACAAAGAAAACCCACATGCGTCAAGTACCAGAAGTGTTTTGAGTGTGAGAGCACTATGTGAGGAATAGAGACGCATCAGAGAAGTGGATTTTTCCTACACAGCACTGGATAAAGTTTTAAGATAACCAAAGAGAGTAGACAGATTCCTAGGTTATGTCTGACCAAGCAGCTCCTTAATGGCTGAAACCTACTTTGTTGAACTCAGCCCTGACTCAAGCTGTTAAAATGTGAGGATTATGCATACTGAATAATGATCAACTGATCTAGATTACCTCTCAGTGTCCACCAGAGAGGAAGGCTTGAGGTCGCAGGTGGCCCATCTTGAAGACCAAAGATTTACAGAGGAATAATAAAGTGTGGTACTGTCAGGAACAGTTCCAGTTTATTTGGTCAATCAAGATTTGGCAGATCCTGCAGGAAAACGAGTTATACTGCAATGAGGAGAGGAAGGGTGGCCTTAAACATCCTTCCCTGGATAACATTGTTTTCATGAAGTAGGTTTCAATGACGACAAATATTTAACCAAGTTATGCCAAAGTTACAAACACTTTTTTTTTTTAGCAAGCAGTCACAAAAACATCAGACAATCTTGCTTGTGAACTCAGTGAAGGCTCACTCTGTTTTCAGCACAAATTGTTCACTTTAAGGTGAAGGCAAAATTATTCTAGGAGCAGGATCAGCCAGCCTTATGCTCGAAAATAGCGAAAGCATACTCTTAGAAGTGGGGGGTATTGACCAACAGGAATTTAGACTTCCTTTCCTGTTTTGTGAGTGAATTAGGTTTCTGGGTCTGCATTTGGATTAGACTTTATTCTTTATGTATCAGTATGGACTGGAGAATCTTTTCAGTTCATGAAATATTTTTAACACCATCTCTTTATCAACAGAAAAAGTATTTCTAAAATCTCTTCCTTGACATCAAATCGCTTGAATATGATTTCTATAGCCATATTCAAAGTACCTAAGTAAGTACCAAACTTCATCAATTATGACTAGATTGTGAATAGAATCAACGTTGAGTTTTGTTTGTTTGTTTGTTTGTTTTAATACAAAATTTTATTTAGAAACTGTTTAAAGTAGAAAAATCCTGTTGAGAAAGACCAGGTGAAAAGTGAACTTCCCCCAAAATGGAATTTTAGGGTAACAAAAATCTAAAGGCCACAAAAGAGAAATAACATCTCCATTATTTGATAATAGCTAGTTGCATTTTTTGTCAATGTCAGTCAGTGAATCTGAATTTTTTTTCTGAATTGCACCAAGAGCATTCATGAAATAACAATTTCATTATGGAAATATCTGCCTTCTGTACAATTTTAGAACCACCCAAAACAAATCAATAGAACTACACCAGGGACTGAACACTCTCAGTAGTGGATGGCACACATTTTCCCCAAGAAAAGGACTCAACAGGCTGTGGACAAAGTCAATGAAGGCGAGTTAAACAATGGCATATTTTAAACATTATAATTCATTCATACATGGTATTATATTATCTGCAAAAGCACCACTGAGTAACATATCAACAAATGTTCTCTCCAAAGAGACCAACAAGTGCACTGGCATAGTGCTTCGGTAACAGTGGAGGGCTGTAGACAGCAGGTCCCGAATTGTCCAGGCTTGCAGATCCTACGATAGTGATGGCCTTCACTGATCACTCCCTTTGCCAAAGATCCAGAATGAATTTACAGTGTGGTCATCTGCCACTGAGCAGCTCACTTTTAGTAGCCAAAGAGAATCCCAGGGGACAAAGGGAGCAGAGAAGAGAAGCATGCTAAATGAGAACTTAAAAGACAGTAAACTGTCTTTTATACAACCCTCCAGAGATGTGGGCAAGTCCCCCAAAGTAATTGTTAGATTTAAATATGGGACATACTTTCAATAAAAATTTAATGCATAGAAAATTCAAGTATATTGGAAAAATGATCAGAGAAATGCTTGATGGAAATCAAATCCTTCAATTCAAACACCTTAGGGGCGAATCCACTCTTTATTCATCCAGGCAACAACATCTCTTGCTTCTTAGCAGGATCCAATTGGTCAAGGACACCAAATGGCTTTACACAGTAGCTTTCTTAGTTTTCCTGTTGGGCCGGTGTCTAGACCAATGAGGATTCAAGCAGCTCTGCAGGGCCTGTGAACAGCAGGTTCCAAAGGTTCCCAGGCCTGTCCCTCCCTTCCCCAGACACAATGTCAAACGTGTGAAACCATGTTATGTTGTGTATTTTGGAATATGGAAATTTAAATACTCTGAAGGCATCTTTTAAAATGTACTCTGCTAAGATTTCACATGATGTTAACATTCAACTGTTTTTAATTTAATATTTATTGAAGTAACTTTCATTTACATAATAATATAAGCATATAAGCTCCTCTGTGCAATTTCTCTATTCCTCAAATACCTGAAAACACACCCTGCCCACCAGCAACTTACCGAAAGTTCTTCACCCTTGTTCACTGTACCTCCACCACCACTGGCCCCTATTTCCCATAACCTCATTTCTATTGTTAATGCCCAAGGATTGGCTTTGTTTAGTCTGTTCCTTGGCTTTGTTTCTTAATATTCCACATAGAGTGAGATCATCAGGTATTTTGCTTCTCCTGACTTATTTCACTTAGCATAACCCCCTTTAGTTCTATCAATGTTATTTCAAATGACAGAATTTCACCTTTTTAAGGTGTTATCTAATTGTGTCTTCATTAAGGAAAGGTCTGTTATTATAAGCTGATAAGTTTATGGTAATATGTTACACAGCAGTTAAAAAATGCATGCACTTAAGATCTAGGAAGGAGGTAGGCAACCCTTAGCAAGTGTTTGTATAATCTAAGAATTATAAAAAATATTTTCTTCTATATTATTTGCATATAAAAATGCAGTTAATTTTTTTGTATTGATTTTGTGGCCTCTACTTCACTGTACTTATTGATTAATTATAATAGCTTTTATGTGGAGTTTTCGGATTTTCTGCATATTATGTCATCTGCAAATAGTGATAGTTTTACTTTCTCCTTTCCGGTTTGGATTCCTTTAATTTCTTCTTGTCTAATTGCTCTGGCTAAGACCTCTAGTATGATTTATTAGCAGTGATGAGAGTGAGCAACCTTATCTTGCTCCTGATCTTAGAGGAAACACTTTCAGTTTTTCACCATTGAGTATCATGTCAACTGTGGGTTTATCACATATGGCCTTATTATGCTGAATTATGGTCCTTTATCCCCATTTTATGTAAAGTTTTTTTTAATCATAAATGGGTACTGAACTCATCAAAAGTTTCTCTGCATCTATTTATATGAGCATATGATATTTCTCCTTGCTCTTACTGAGGTAGTGCATTACATTAATAGATTTGTGTATGTTAAACCATCCTTGCATCCTGGGATAAATCCAACTTGGTCATGATGTATTATCCTTTTGACATATCTTTGGATTTGGGTTGCTAATATTTTGTTGAGAATTTTTGCATTTGTGTTCATTAGAGCTATTGATCTGTAATTTTCTTTCTTAGTGACATCTTTATCAACTTTTGGTATCAGTGTAACGTTGCTTCATGGAAAGTGTTTGAAAGTATTTCCTGTTCTTCAATTTTTTGAAAGAGTTTGAGAATAATAGGTAATTAATACTTCTCTGAAGTTTTGGTAAAACTCACTAGTAAAGCTTTCTGGTCCTAGGCTTTCATTTTTTAAAATTAATTCTTCAATTTTCATGCTCGTGTTAGTTCTATCCAGGTTTTCCACTTCTTCTGGATTCAGTTTTGATAAACTTCAAATTTCTAAAAATTTGTCCATGTCCTCATGATTATCTAATTTATTGACATAGAGTTATTCACAGTAGTCTCATGATATTTTGTATTTCTGAGGTATCTATTGTAATCTCTCCCCTTTCATTTCTGATTCTAGTTATGAGAGTTTACTCTCTCTTTTTTTAAATGAGTCTATTCAATGGTTTGCCAATTTTGTTTATTTTTCAAAGAACCAGCTTTTGGTTTCATTGATCTTTGGGGTTTTTTTTTTTTTTATTATTTCTGTTTTGTTTATTTCTGCTCAAATTTTAACATTTCCTTCTTTCTACTGACTGTTGGCTTCCGTTGTCCTTTTTTTTCTATTTATTTTGATGTAAGGTTAAACTATTTATTCAAAATTTTTCTTTTTTCTTGATTGCAATAAACTTCTCTCTTACTACTGCTTTTACTGCATCCCATAAGTTCTGGTAGCTTGTGTCTTCATTCTCATTTGTCTCCAAATACTTTTAAAATTCTTCTTCGATTTCATCTTTACCGAGTCATTCAGAAGCATTTTGCTTAGCCACCATATATTTTTTAATCTTCCAGCTTTTTGTGATTGATTTCTAGCTTTAAACCATTGTGACTGGAGAAGATGCTTGGTATGACTTCAGTCTTTGTAAATTTGTTGAGACATGTTTTGTTTTTCAACTTATGGTCTATCCTAAGAATGTTCCATGAATACTTGAGAAAAATGTGAATTCTGCAGTCATTGGATGAAATGTTGGATTTATGTCTATTAAATCCATATATTCTAATTTGTCATTTAAAGCTGTTGTTTTCCTTTTAATTTTCTCCCTGGGTGATTGATGTCTATTGTTGTAAGTGAGGTGTCCTACTGTTGTTGTATTGTTGTGGGTAGGAAGCTATTTTGTTGTAGCCATATGTTAGCAGGAGCTGCCATCTTTGATGGAGTACTTCCACTTATTTTCCCCATGAGAGGGGTGAAAAGGAATGCTCCTAGCCAGGAAACGGCCAACAATCCTTTCAAGTGATGCCCAGTTACCTCTCTCTGGCTGCTGGCAGATATCTGTGGTGAGTGCCAGCAGTTAATCAACACAGCCACGTGTACCAACCACTCTGCCCCAGTGTGCCAAGGGTGGAGAGTGGGCACTTTCCTGGAAGGGAGGGGGTGCTTTCCCATAATAGCAGCTTCCAGAGTCAGCACGTTGAGGAAACAGGAAGCAAACACTGGGGTGCTAGCCCTCTTTCCACCCTTCATTGAGGCCCCTGCAATTTAAGGGCTGAAAGCCTGTTCCCAGATAGGAGTTTACTCACTGTAGGAGGGAGCCTATCAGCTCTGAGAGTGTCAGTTTCAGTGTCAGCAAAGACTGTTGAAGGAAAAGACTTCCTTCCTCCTGCCTGGCATCTCCTAGCAGTAATGTGGTCCCAGGATAGATTGGCCTCTCCTGCCTTTTATGGAGGCTTATGTTTCCTCATTCTGTGGAGATGCTGATCCTGTTTCTTTCAAAGATTGTGGTAACTGAACAGATGTTTTCTTAGTTGTGCTATAAGGAGGGGTCAGGCCCAGGATCTAATAGTCCACCTTCTTGGAACCAGATACTATCATTTCAATTAAGTTTTTACATTTCTCTACTGAAGTCTCCACCTCAGCATATGTCGTAGAAGCAGCTTTGCCAGCAATCAAGTGTTACCAGCATCCACACAGGAGCCCCACACTCAGCTTCTTTGTCCCCTAAAGGAACCAACTAAGATGTTAATCTTGCCTCTATAAGATAGAAACTCCTAACACAAACTTACTGGAAAAGCAAGTGAAACTTCTGCAAAGTGCACTTTAAGAAGAGGTACTTTTCTTTATAAAAAGTAGCTAGTGTGTCCTCTAAGAATAATAAAAGGGAGTAATTTATAGTTAACCTCATATTTGGAGTAAAGAATTAGGATGCTGTTTTGTTAGTCAGGCTGTTGATACTCTCCTTTATTCTTCCAAGTTTGTTTATTGCCCTCTCCCCAGTTCCTAGAATTGTGCCTAAATCATTTGATTTTATGCCTTCAAAGATGTCGACATCTGTATAAATGAATGGGTGGATAGCAACCATAGTTAGGACACTTGACAAGCTAATTAAGCACTCTGCAGGTCCAGATAAAAGCTAATTTGCAGGTATCATATATTTATCTAATTGCATATATCAAATATTTTACTTGAGAGAATTTTTAAAATAAGTGACCACTCTGATAATATAATCAGAGCACTGTATTGGGATAACCTCAACATAATTGGGTATTAAAATGATAAAATGATACCAGAGATAGGAAAAAAAAGTTCCCTGAATTTGTACAGGTATTAGAATCTTATTTTTGTGTTTACTGTCTGATATCATTTGCTAGCTCTCAGAGGCATTTTTATACTATTTCATTAATAGTTATATACAGTTCCTACATGGAATCATCAGAATTTCTGAGAATGGACCTTTCTCCTCCAGGTCACCCCCATACCTGACTAATTTCTTAAGCTTTCCATCACCCACATGTGTTCGTATTCAGCAGAAGATTGATACCTGTTACTTTTGCCATCATTAACTGGTCAAAACTTTGATTCAAAATGATTTTAATGCAGATGTGTTTTATTTGTCATATTGTGCAAAAACTCTTCAAACTCTGTTAGTAAAAGGGCATGCTTGTCACATACATTTGGTTGTTTGACACATCTCCACCTACTGCTTCTGGTAATTACTTTGAGTTTTCTGTCAAAGAGATCATTCCTGTTCCACAGGCCTTCATCTTTCTGCTAGCAGCTGAAAAGTTGATCCCACTAGTCCAGTTGTCCAAAGTCATTTGTCTCATTATTTTGTAATAAGCTTTGTGCTAATTGGGTCAAGGAACAAGGTCACATAGAAAATTTACACCAACTTAACCAAAATGGTGCCAGGAAGGACCATGCCCCACAGTGGGTTGGCAACATCCATTACAGGTAAAAGACTAGCTTTTTCTGTACAGGGGCTTAGTGACAACTACCATTTTTTGTGTCCCAGTGAGCACCTGGCCAACTTGATCTGATGTTTCCACTCAGATCTCCCTTCCTCGCACCAGAAGCCCCATGATGTGTTAGATACGTGCTGACATAATTGGTATTAGTAGGCAAATGTTACTTTCATTTATTCACAGGACAAATTCTTTTGAGTACCTGTCTGGTTCCACTAAGAGCCAGATGATCTGTGAAAGAATCCGAAGTCAGAAGGAGGTGCGACACAGATGAGGTGCGGTGACAGAAGTATCCATAGGGGATTATGAGACAAGAGATACTAAATACCAGCACGAGGAGGTAAAGATAACTACCCAGATGAAGTAACACAGCTACTTTCTGAAGTTATGATGCTTTTTATTTCATGGAGATGATGCTACTGGTGGGGAGGGGGGATCATCAGTAACCAGAGAGGTAAGTTGAACAGATATTTTAGGGAAATGAAGATTTTGGAATGACTCTTGTGTCATGATATTTTAGTGATATGTCTTTAACACAAAATGAGTATCATTTACTGTATATAGAATCTACGTAAATTATGGTGTCAAAGGAATGGAGTGTAAAGTTATTATTATTTTTATCTTAAGTCCAGAGGAGACACTCACCTTTCCAGCTTTATAACTAATAGGCATTTTGTTTATTTATTTATTTTGGTCCTGCTTGCAGGGGAAGATAATGCTGGGTGCTAGACAGTGGTTTGCTATTTCCCTCATAGTTTTCAGGAAGGTTTTTGAAATCTTCCCTGATGGAGAATCATGAATGAGAATGGTAGACATCACCTAAGTCACTTAGCCCTGAGCACCATGAATGTGGGGAAAGACTGAATGCCATGTCATTCTCGGACATCAGAGCTCTGGGTGGGCTCTTGGACTTATGTGTTGGCACCATTTCCATTGAGAAAAAATTCATTCCTTAAAATGTGTGTTGTTTTTCATTGTTTCTAGAAAAAAAGTAGTTGTAGCAGGCTTACCATTTTAATCCTAAACTATGTTCCCTGCAAGATACAGGCTTACCAGGCAGATCTAAAGGGCTGGTGGTTGGGGCCCTGAAGGGCTTGATTTGCATGATGATAAGATGACTCATCTTCTCTAGTAGTTTCTTTAAGATACAGGAGAGCCAAGGTGTTGAAGCTTATTCCAGGGCAAACTGAAGCATGAGAGGGAGGGATGAAGAATAGTATGTTTTTCATGTGAAACTTGGATAAGAAGAATCTTAGGGCACCACAACTATCAAACAAGAGGCCATCTAGGCTTTGGAATTTCTTGCCTCAAGGGCCTGGAAACAGTACAAAGCAAGAGCATCCTGAACTCAAGTCTCCTCTGGTGTTGCTGCTTATGCCTGAGGAGAGAGAAAAAAGCAAACTAAAGTGGAATTGACAAGGTCAACTGCAGGCCCTTTGATCTGTGAGAACACTTATATGTCTGGTGATAACCCTGAAAGGTGACAACACCTCTGGGAAGACTGACTGAATGACCCCCAGGGAAAATCAGATCCCATTCTGGGTCTTCCACTTTTGCCAAAGACACTGCCTCCAGTGCCTGGCTGGCCTCTTGCTTGATAAAGGAAGGAGGTGGCAGATATAGGGAAAAACAACCTGACTTGAATTTTTTAAAGAGAGGAGGAAGAAGCACTTTGTAAAGAAGACTGAACAGGAAACAATTCTGCCCAATATCTTATCTCAAGCCCTGGGTCAATGGGAAATCACCATACCAGAAATAAGAGACCAGCAGCAACACCCCCAGGCAGCTGGAACCCACCACCCAATGCGAGCTGCACACTGCCTGGGAAGGACAATGCAAGCTAGCTGGAAGAGTGCCAGCTCTGAATTTTAGAGGATGCAAACTTCAAATGATCTGAAAAGCTGAAAAGTATCCTGTCCCCAGCAATATAAGAGCCACCCCAGCAGTGAGAAACTGGGAAAGCTTCCTGTTTCCCAGAACCCTAGACCTTGAAACACACAAACAAACAAACAAAAAATACCTTGTCTCCCAGCTACCTGAGAAACTGGGAAGCTTTCTGCATCCCACCCACCTGCCACCCTCACTCAGCTTTATATAAACCCAGTCCCTGGAGATCCAATGTCAATTCATCTTCTAGAGAATGACCTCTCTCCTCTCTTGAGAGCGAGTAAGTCTATCGCTTGCTTAGAAGGCTTTCTTTTGCTTGCCTACTCGTGGTGAGTTCTTTCAACCCCCATGCTCCAGCCATCCACCTTATACATTATTTTTGTTCTAGTTGTTCATCCTCATTGTTTCCTCAGCCCAGTAATTAGAACCTGGATCCCTGGGTTCCACATGGACGGCATCAGCCAAAGTCAGCTGACCAAACCACTACTCCACCAGAGCACGCCCTGATTTAATCTTTAAAATCAAGTCTCTTGTCACAATGACTGGTGGGCGCCAAAGGCAACAGCAATGCAGGCTCCTCAGCAGAGCTGCCTCCTCCCCTTAATCACTGACTGAGCTGTCTGGAACACAGGAAGGCATGGTAATCACTGAGTTCTTCAACACTGACAACCCTCTTTTTCTCTCTTTTCTGTGATCCTCTCCCAAGGTGGAGCTGTGCTGCCTTCAGAGAGGTGACAGGAAAAATTGCCTTGTCTGCAGGATGGCTTGGAGCAGGCTGAGCCCATGAGTGCTCACTCAGTATGGCTGAATGCACACGGTGCTTCAGACTATCTGCTTTCACCAAGTCAATAGGTCTATAAAGTGAAATAAACTCTGTATCCTAGAGAAGTGCTTCCAAAAAGCCTTTCTCAGAGATACCATCCGTGCAGAATGGTGGAGGTCCCCTCCATTCGTGACTAGGAGTTGCTCCAAGACCTTCTGACTGCCTTTACTGGTGACTGTTTTCGGATGTTCAGTATAGTGCTAGAAAAATTCAAGCCACAAAAGGAGCTACCCCAGTACCTATTGAGTAGCCAGTGCCGGAGAACAACTTGCTGAGTGAATGAAGGGATGTCCTTAGGGGTCACGCATCTGTAATTCTATCCAGGCTCCTTATCCTACATTCCAGACACTGACAGAGGGGATGATTAATTCCCTTGTTTGATCCGATTTTATTTCTGGAAGGCACAGTGCTAGGGCCAATAAATAGCTCCTCTTACACAGGACAGGATTCCCCACGCCGCTGGCCTCACAGTGCCTGTAGTGACACCGCTGCACTGTACTCCAGCCAAGGGCTCCTCTGCACAGCCACTGTGCTGCCCGAGGGCCCACTGACCCCCAGCGCTGCTGTCAGCAGGAGCCCGATGCCTCAGGGAAGCACTTGGGCCTGCTTAGGAAAAGCTGAACCATTGATCAATCTATCACATTTGATCCCTTGATCCAAAGTCAGAAAAACCTGGCCAGTACCTACCCTACCCCTCCTGAGTAGTCATTAGGCCCCTAAACACCTGAGCTTAGGCATTCGATGTCTTGCCCACCATCAGCTTTGAAGTTCTCTGGGGGAAGGAACCAGGTAAGAGCAAGGATGGTTCAGTGCCTGAGACAGCCTGCTCTGCTTGCACAAGAAGGGGCTGTTCTGCCAAGCACACCTGGACAAGGGTGTCCTTCAGAATCCTTGTGCTTCCCTGGGGGAGGCCAGGGCACATGTTGACAGTGGCTACCATAGCCTCTGCCTATGAGTGACTGCAAGAAATGCCATTTCCTCCATGCCTGTCCCTGTCTGGACAGCTTTGCACAACGAAGGTTCTTAAGTTATTCTCTGCTCTCTGCATTCAGAATAGCAGCTGTTTATCAACCGCTTTGTATGTGCTGGTGTGTGTCTGTGCACTTTGCTTGCTGTGGGTTCATTTAATCTTCAGAACAACCTTATGCATGAGCGCTCTTTTTGCCTCTTTTTTTCATAAGTGGAAAGGAAGTTAAGTGACTTGACCTGTGTCAATCCGACAGTGAGTGATGGAGATGGAATTGAATCGAGGTCTCCAGACACCAGAACTCATGCCCCAATGGAATCCTGCTTATCACAGCTGTGTTTTTCTCTGACTCCCAGAGTATATCTCTGCACCTCCCTTTGTACATAATTTAGTATGGTGATGCAATCATACATGAACGTGGCTCTTTTTTTCTTTATGATAAGCGAGCTTTGTGTATCTTGGCAAAGATTTTTGGACACTATAGGCCCCAGTCAGTGACTACAGGCCTGTTGAGACTCAGAAAACTCACCCTCTTGGCTTCAACTCAGCAACCAGTTTCCTCTGGTTTTGGGGGTAAGAGTCACATGATTCACTAGGAGAAATAACTCCATCAGTTACCCATTTCTGCCATGACCTAAAGGGACTGCATCAAATGACACCTGAAGACCTAGAGCAGTTTCTGTGAGTGAAGGATTCACTTTACCAGCTTCCAGGCAATTTAGTGCCGTTAAGAGCAATCTGTCCCTTCTTTGCCATGGTTTAGCATTCTGTGACAGTCCTTATTTCATGTGACCATTTCTCCTCTCAGAGCAACAACCTCTTCCCTCGTGATACCTTCATCTAAGGTGAAGGCTGGAGGCAGACACAGTGCCCAGTATCTAGTTTATTTATAAAACCAGATTCGCCACTCCAGCCTGCTTCCAGGGCTGCAGAGAAATGGAGATAAAAGTGGCTGTATGGCCTCCTGCAGGGAAATGATGTGGAGAAGCAACATGTCCATAATTAGCTCTGGTCATTTTCCATGAGGTGTTGCAAATGATCGGTTTCAAGTCCTCTCAGATCCTTGAATTCTCATGCAGGTCAGAAAAAGCTCTCCTTTGCCTTTGCCAGTGACTGGCAGGCTTTTCCTTGGGGGCAGCCAAGATCGCGTCTCTAAAAGTGCCATCTATATTTAGCAGGCCAGATGCCTGTAGCTCCTGCTCCTTTCGTACCCACATCCCCCAGGAAGCTCACCCTCCTATGCAAGTGCGCGCAGTGCGGACAGACTCTAACGCTGCTGCGTGGGCACCAGAGTCACTCTGCAGCCGCATGCAGCTGACGGGACAGCTGGAAAAAACGGGTGCTGCTGCATCAACACTGGCAGTGTGCAGAAGTGGGAAAGAAGTTTTATCAAGGTTAGTGCAGAGAGGGCCCGGCTCCCCTGGTAAGAGAATTCCAAATCAAAGTCAGGCCAGAGTGCAATCTCAGGGTGAGTCTTTGGCAAAATGCCCTAAAACACCCATTCCAATTTGCCTAGCTCGTCTTTTATTTGTCTTGAACTACTAGTCTTTTCTTTTGTTCTCCCTTTTCTCCTTTCCGCTTCCTCTTCTCCCTCCTCTCACTGCCCTTTCTTCCATTCACATTAATTAGCTCATATTATACAGTTGACTCTTGAACAATAGGCGTTTGATCTGAATTAAGTGAAGTTAGCAAGCACTACAATTTTCAGAGTCATTGAGGGTCGCCAGGGGGCCAAGGATTCTTCGTATCCAAGGGCCATGGCCTGTGAAAACCAGACCTAGCTGTATATTCTAGAGAGAACTTAGGTTACACATAACAGGGAGAATGAATTTATCAGTATATAATGAGGTTTATTAAGGGGTTTGTTCAAAGCATCTGATTACTTTCTGACATCCCCCTGTGAAGTAACAGATGGGGGTGGGAATCCACCATCTTCATATCTGCAAGAGAGGTCTTTAGGTCCTAGAATGTACCTGGTATTGAGCTAGGTACATCCTATGTGATAGAAATGCAAGGACTGGGTCTTAAGACTCCTTTATCTCCTCCTAACCTCCACCCGCATCGTGAGCCTGGTCCTTGGTTTTCACAGGCCTGCACCTGGGCACCTGCGGCACCTGCGGCACCTGAGCCACCCAATCACAAGGTGAACCAAGACTGCTGTATCTTAAAAGGCTGATTTTTCCACCTGTCTTTCTCTGGGCCATTAAGTTTGTTTAGCAGCTTGGCAGCTGGGCGCTTTGTGTAATAGCATGTTGTCAGCTCCTGTTTCTTCTTCCTGGGGGCAGTTTGAGTGACAGCTCGATGTTGGTTTCAGAGCCTTCGTTAGTCACCTTCTTGTGCCAGAAGCTGGTGCTCTGTCATTTGTCTGCAGAACTGTGTGGGTCCACTTAAACATAGATGTTCTTCTAAACAGATGGTGTAAACTTACAGCATCGATCAACACAGTACAGGACTAGATGCATATTGTCTCTTATGATTTTATCAATAGCATTTTCTTTTCTCTGGCTCACTTTATTTTGAGAATATTGTATATGATGCATTTAATATACAACATATGTGCTAATCTGTTATCAGACATCCTGGTTCTTTTCCTTGTCTAGTAAAAGAGAGGGAGCTGGGAACGATGATGGAGAGAGTGAAACTAAAATCATTGTTTTACTTATTTGTTGGCCAAGGAATGGAGAAGAGCACTCACACTCTAAAGTCCTTCTCTCTGAACAGCAGGGAGAGGGGACACTTCTACAGACACCCTAAGTGGGGAGAGAGGCATGTCCCTGTTTGCCGTGTAGAAAGCTGACTTTCCTTTGCACAGGTACACTGCACTGCAGACGTCCACATGTGCATGTCTCATTATAATGGAAGTCTCCACCCAGGGGCATGTCATTTAGTATTACAATGAAGTTTTTGCTTGACCCAATCAAACTGTACCTCCATTTTTGTCTGCATTTTGGTTTTCCTGGTTCAGAGCAGTCTTCTCTGATCCTCTCTGCAGATTTGCAGTAAAACAGAGATTTATTAGTCCAATGATTTTGTAATTAAGCAGTCTCGAAGTAAGTAAAGCTACAACACACTGTTAGGTTAACCCATTTGGCTCCAGCACAGGTGACAAATTGACTTATGTTATAAGTAAGACTTTCTGGTTAACAGCAGGTTACTAGTACTTAATTTGGGGGGAGTCAAAAGGTATGCCTGAATTTTTAACTGGGAGAGTGAAGGGATTAGGAGGGCAGACAGTACCCCGAACCACACCCCCCATTATTTAAGGCTCAACTGCATTTTGTGCAGTGTGCAAAGCACCAATATTATTACCAAAGGTGATTAAACCAAAGATTGCCTTCTCTATCAGAGGGCGAGACAAATAGGCAATCATAATACGCATCATGATAGCATGACACAGAGCCAGCCTGAGGGGTAACAGGGGAGGCTTTTTAGTGAGGAAAACACAGAGCTGAGTCACTATTCTCCCCACCAAATAAAATCTGGCCCAGTCTTAACACCTGGTGCAGAGGGCAGCATTTTCCTTATTTCTTTTCTTTTAAGCTTACATGTGACGTAAAAAGTCAGGTCAGAGGCTCTTCATCCTGCTGTCTGCTCATTACCCAGGCCTCCTCTGAGTCCTCGTACTCTAGCCTGTGGTTAGAGTCCATACCTCTTCTTAGAGGTTACGAGAAGGTCTAGAGCTCAAAAATCCACAGAAGGAAAAGAGTCACGATTTGTTAAATGAGACAAATATTTTCAAACTTATTACCACATTTTCAAGCAATGGGAACTTGGGGAGTTAATGGTGTGCCTTGCAGCCATAATAAATCATTTATAAGCTGCGTAATGAGTGAATAGCAGAATCTAGCACTAAATAAGCTTTGTTTATCTAGTGCATATTTTAAGAGAACATTTTCCCTTGGCTAAAAGCTGTCTTGAAAATTAGACAATGTCTTAGGCTATGTGTACACAGTCATAGATTAAAGATGGTATGATAAAATCATAAAATCTTATGATTTTGCTAGTGAGTTACTATGTAAACATATTAACTTTGTAGAGACAGAACTTTCTTTTCTGAAAATGAACTCTACTTAGCTGTAAAGGTCCCATTCAGCTCTACTTGATCAAGGAGACTTGGTTTCTTTCAGGTTAGAAGTCCATCCCCTTTCGGTCAATCTAGGCTTTAAAGCCAATCCAGTTGAAATCCAGACTCTCTATGGGTTCTGTTGTCTCTTTTCTGTGTCTCTCAGGATGTCTTCCGTATGCAGGGAGTTCCTATCTTGATGTTCTTGTCTGGATCCTTTGCAAAGTGGTCTCTAGTCACATGTGCTGTGATTTTCCTGGCCTCAGTTAGATGCCCAAGTCCATGGCACTTTAGAGGCAATATTATGGCACCCGGCTTTGAGCAAAGAAAAAGCATTATTATATGTCAACAGGCAAGGCGTCAGCACAGTCAAAATTCTCAGATCTGCCTGCCTGATAGGGGTCGGGGTATTTAGAGCTCGAGCTTGAGGAGCACAAAGCAATTTCTTTTTTGCCAATTTGGTTGTCCGTCCATGTACATTCAGGAGGCATCAGGACGGGACCTGTGACTGGGGGACCCCTCTGTTACCAGACCTTCACCAGGTTCTTGGTGGTTCGAATCAGAAAAAGATGAAAAGCCAATTAAACTTCAAAAGTTCAAGAGAATTTAAGCAAGGCCTTTACTTGCTACACTGCAGTGTGAGGCAGGTTAAAGGGGAACACACTTCTGTTCTGGGGTAAGATGGCATTGCCTTCTATAATGTTGGACTCAGCCCTTGTTCCGCCCTCGTCTGTGCGGGAAATTAATTCTCAGGGATTTCCGCGTCTCTTCAGTTGCGCAGGCGCAGTCCTTCCTTCTGGGTTGATGTGCGACTTCTTAGCACGCCTGTCTCACTGGCATCTTAAATCTCCAACCCTGGGTGTGATTTTTGCTATTACAATGAAGCAGAGGTTACTGTAGCAACGAGGAAAAGTAATGTGCACGTGTGTCGAATGAAGGGAATCCCTAACTTCCTCGCAGTTAGGGTCAGCCTAGATTGCAGCTTCCCCTTAAAGTTAACTGCTAATTGACTCTGAAGTGTTAACCTCATTCACCAGGGAACATATTGCCCAGTTTGTTTTTCTTACTAGTTTCTATGAATACCATGGTGGGATGGAATGTACTATGGCTTCTTATTTTATATTTGTGAGTCTTTGCCTCTGCTTTCCCTGTCTCACCTTCCTTCTGAATATGCTCTGGGTCCTGTTTGCCTTAGAACTTTGGTTCCTAAGCAGTGATTCCTGTTCCAGGGGACTCAAGGCCATTGGGAGGGGTCCGTGGTGGTGTGTACCCAGATAAGGATGCCCGTGGTTGCTGTGTCTGTAAGAATGTTCCACATTCCTTTAAAAACAACATTTTAATCTAGCACTGACTTTCTAACCTATGAGAAGTCTACAAGTTTTCAAAAGAATACATAAAAGTAAGCTTTTCAAAAGCAAAGTAGGGTGAAAAGAGTGGCTGTGTTCACAGCTAAAAGAAAAAGAAAATGTTGAATTCTGTTGTTTAGCAGAGTTAATGACAGTTTTGTTTTGGAGATGGCTTAGCTAACCAGAGTTCATGATTGTTCTGGTTATAGCTGGCTCAGCTAACCAGAGTTACCAATTGTAGTCAATGTTTTACTCAGTGCTGGTTTTGTCAGCACCTGCTACCCAGGGCCTGTCTTCTTCCTCCTGGCAGCCCCAGGCACATTTCCACGTCCAGCCCCTCTAACGTCCTGTGATCTCCATTGGATATGCAAGAACACCTGTGTCTCCTCCAGGGTAAGCCAAGGGGTCTGGAGGGCATGCTATTTTAGGATTTTTATCTCTGCACTCTGTCCTGCTGCCATATCTATGCCACTGTCTCAACCACTGACAAGGCTGGGCAACTTTCAGGTGGTTTCATTCCAAGAATGACAAACAGGAAATAGACTGCTGGGGCCACAAGCAGGCTGCTCCAGGATGTGCAGACATGGTGTGCTGTTTATTGTGATTTGAAAGACATTAAGAGTCAAAAGATCCAAGGGTGATGTTTGTTGCCTGCTTAGTCCCCTAAACACAGGAAATCTCTGGTGGTCCAGGGGAATGAGAGGCAGTGTGAAAACCTTGCAATGGCTTTAAGGACCGTTTCAGTACATATTTTCAGTGCATGTATAGAAAATCATGCTAAATTTCCTTCTCTTTAAATTGAAATGTTCTTTGTTCTGTTTTTCCCACCGAAATGCACTGCCCCTTCTCTAGAAACTACATCACTTCCCTGGAATGATCAGGAGCGAGGCTACATTATTCTGCGTCTGTGCTTCTGTGAGCACATACTTAAAGTTTGTCTCTTCTCTTGTTAATCTCTCATGTCCGCGTGATTATTTTCCAGCCTACATACTTAGAAGGACAGAGGGATGTTAGTTAGCGTCCTCCCCAAAAGAGGCAAATCCCATCAAGTCTTCCTTATCTTTCACTGGCCACCTCTCTGTCCATAGAGGTCACATGCGCACACACACAAACACACAGTCTCCTCTTGACTGGTTCATGCAGATAGCGAGTCCATTTATCTTTTCTCTGAAGAGACACAAGATCCTCTTTTCCTTATCATTCAGAGCTGCTCTTATGAAAGTACTTAAGAAGGGGTTCAAGTTTTCTCCTCCAGAAGCCCATTTCTGTCACAAGTGTCTCGTCTTACAAAATATTGGCCATAACTCTTGAGAGTTAAGCTCTGCTTGTGAACCTGAGAAGTATGGGGGCAGAGGTAGGGGGGCTGGGGGGCAATTGCCACACAATTTTTGGAAGAGAAAAATCTTTGCTCAGTAATGTCCTTTGCCTTAAGATGTCTGGTTAGAAGTAATTTAAAACAATTGATTGCATGCATCATACTACCATTTTGGGCCTGTTGGGGTCAAAGGAAAAATTCACCCATTTCTCTGAGGTTCTTCACAGACTGGACAAATGACCACATTAACAGTAAGTGTGATTAGTAAGAGAAAAGTCCAGATTATGTAATAATATATGTATGGAGAATTTACATGGTAGTAAATCCTGACGATACTGGGGGACACACACCTCTATCTTGAGCTAAGGCGTGGAGGTCAGGAGAGAGAAGCTGGTCTCCACATGGCCAAGGAGGAATGACTCATCCTTACTCTGAAAGTAACGATAAATAACTCCCCTTTCTACCTTCTTCTAGAGAATACCGGTGAGACCATTTCTTGATTCAGAGAAGGGTAAGGCCTAAGGGAGGGACAAATAGTTTCTTTGATTAGGGGAAGGGCTACGGGATTAGAAGAATAGGAGCTTCTCCCTTGTCTCTGAGCTGTCTTTTATTGTTCCTGGTTCTTCATGTCAGAGTAGGGCATTGATAGGAGAACAATTCTGAGAAAACTTAGGGTGTCATGTTTTAGTGCCATCAGTTCTCCCTCTGTGACTTCTGGAATTGACACATTGATAGCTAGACTGGTGATTGTAGAGAAAGAAGAATTAGATTAGTACTTCAGCGACAAAAATTTCTGCAAAAAAAGAGAAAGAACAATATTAGGGTGAAGATTAAAATACAGAGGAAATCAAGGCACATGTCCCACATCCCATTAAAGCAATCCCTCACTCCTTGAACTAATAAAATGGATGATCTGGTAACATTGCAAGTCCTATTTATGTAAAAGGAGCATTTTCTCCAGTGACCATCATAAACTGCTTTTGCTGAGCAGTTAGGGTCCAGAGCGAGTTAAGAGATTCTGAAGTACTACAGAAATTAGACTCTCAATTTCTGATTGTAAAGTTTTCAGGGGCGCTGGACTCCTTTTCTAGCACCATAGAGAGAGTTAGGAGAGTGTTCTCCAATTCAATCTTCAAAGCTTTGGGAATAAGAACTTTAACACAATAAAGAACTTGGAGTCATGATATACAATAGATTCTCCACAATTTCTCAGTAGTCACATCTATCTGGCACAATTTTATGAACAAAGGAACCCAAGTTTGCAATTTGGCTGGCTGGCATTTGGGATGAAATGTCTGATGTCAGAGGAAGCCAGCTATCCAAATTCACATCTTTCTAACCACTTGGGTGGGAAATCCTTTATGTACTTGTTGCTGCATAGAATAAAGAGACCAGAATAGTTTATGAGCAGGATCGCATGGGTGTCTCTGAATCTCAGCATCTACAATGTTCAGAACCTTTGAAAAGGTATTTATACATCTCCATTGTCCATATGCTCCTGAGCAAATCAGATTTGAAAGAACTGATGCATGCAGCTTTGAGATGGATTTTGGTAGTTATAGAGCTTTGTCTTATTACTTACCCAGGAAAGTCTGGCTTAATTATCCATTTAACCACAGCATATTGTTGGTAGGACTCAGTTCTTACGTTCACTTTTATCAGAGGCCTAATAAAGATAACTCAGTTTTGAGACAAATTCTTTCTAGGTAAACCTTTTAAATAACTTGCAATATTTTGTCAAAAGTTAACCACAGTTTAAGAATACATTTTTATTTTTCCTTTTATTAGATGAAAGAGCTTAAAGGTTAATTTTCCATAAATATATTATACAACTTAATTTTGAATTCATCGGCCTTTTTCCAAGCTGACCACACTTTTGAATAACTGTTTTCACCTTAAAATTCATTTCCTTAACATACATCTTAGAGTCTTTGCTTTCAGAAATATTTCCTTTATTTTCATTAACTTTATTTCTTACATTAATTAGAATATTTTACCCTCATAACCTTAATTTTAAGCTATTACAAATAACCATTTATTTCATAGACAGTTTTGTCAAATTAGAGAATTCACAAGTGATATGTTTCCTCATAGAACACTGTCTTAAGGTGGCATAAGACATGTGCTTAAGAACCCAAACTCTCAGTTTTTCTACCAGAAGTTGAATTAAGTCTAGAAATTAATATCTAAGTAGTATAATCTAAACATTTTGGTAAATTTTCATTATAACTCACTGAAGCTCTTTATAAGTTACAAGTTAATCAACATATTTCAGAGACTTATAAAATCTGTTTATTGCTGGAGATTTCCGATTAAGCAATTTTCCTGACCAGGAAGATTCAGGTTGATATTTCTGGGGTGAAACTAGATTTGGGGATGAAGGCTTAGTGAAAAGCCAGCTCCATCTTGATACTGTTGTTACTTTGTAAAATTTCATGAAACCAAATCAGTTATTTTTCTTGTTAGACACTGAGCAAATTTCCATCCTTTAGCTCAGTAAAACTTTAAGGTAATTTTAAGCCATATTTAAAGAAAACTGCTCAAGTAATGTTAAAGAGAAATAATAGACCCCAAATGGAGTCAAATTATGCTAAACCTTCAATGGAATTTAATATCCCAATCAGCTTGAATCATTCTGAAATAAGATTTCATTGGGAATCTTGGAGTCTCATTTTGCATCAGACTACATTTTCCCTGCTGTAAGAGTTATACCATCTATATTCAACTAAATATTCTAAAGACCGCCTGCGTAAATTAAACCAAATAATCTAATCTAGTTTTGACTTACCAAAATTACTTTGATCATTTGAACTTAAACATTAATTTACCATATTTTGAATTTAGTAATTTATGAAAGAGACTTCTGCAGTCCAATGACATATGAACAAATTCTAGCAATAGCATGTACTTGTTATAACACAAGCAGACACAAATACACAGCACATGTTTTCATTTTCATTTGAAATAATACTCACATACCTAGCAAAATAAGATTCACTCAATGTAAAAGAAATAACAATTTGAATACATTAAGGCAAAATAATACCTCATAGGTCCTTTAAACCAGCCACGTTTCCCGATTTTTTTTTTCAGTTCCTTATATCATCCTGGAAAGATGACAGAGTTGCCTTCTAAACTTCTAATTCATATTATTTTCTGTTAATTTAAGGAAAATACAAGAAAATATTCTACCACTTTATGGATTTATTCTCTAATTTGGCCAAAAACAATTTTTTAACAAAAAGAAATACTTAGATAAATTCTCTTGAGGGCTGGAAACATAATTTTTACTTCAGAGTCCATTTACATGTATGTTTGATCATATTCTGATGCCAAACCAAGTTCTGAGATGAAGGGGAGAAAAGACTTCATTCCTGAACTCAGTTCCTCCATTGTGTTAGAATCTGGTCCTTACTGCTCTTCACCACTGAAAGCTAATCATGGAGGACAAGATTGATATTGAGACGATAAGACTTTTTTATTCAAGATATTGATATCTTGAAATTTTTCAGACTCCTATTTGAAAATAACCTTTCCATCCCTCTACTAGATTGAGCTTTTTTTTGAAAGGGCAAGGGAATAAAGGGGATGGCCTGAGGGGATGTTGGAAAGGGCTTGGGGAGGGAAGAAGAGAAGGTGGGAAGGTCAGGCTTCCTCCAAGGGGATGCAGGAAGAGGGACTCGAGAAGGAAAGTGGCTCGATAGGCACCTGGGACAGATGCTTGGTCATCATTGCAGGGGTGACCTTCAGCATACTCCATCTTGACTTATGATTTTAACACTTTGCTTCAGTGTTATTGTGTTTTTTCCCCTGAAGCAGTAAGTTTGATCCTAAACAAATTTCAAGGAAATAAAAAAGAGAAAAAAAAAGTTGTTATTTTTGTTAGTAATAATTTTTTAAGGTCTCCTTCAATCAGAAGAGGGAAAGGAGGGTTAAAAAGTGTTATTTTGCCACTAACACAATTTTAACCTAGGTCAGAGAAAACATATGTATCTTCCATCTGTTATGGCAAAGTTCAAATAAATAAATGTGATAGAAAGTATAAAAGTATGAATTAACTGACCAATGGATGAATCAACAGGAAGCCAAAGAACTATTTAGGAGAATATTTGAGTAGCAATGACCAATGTCCTCTAAGCTCTTTTTGTCACTGGTTAATAAATATTGAGAGCCACAAGTAGGAAACTACAAAGATAAATTTATTCTGTGCAAAAGGGGGAATAGGAAGCTCATGGTCTAAAGGCCTTCCCCACCCCTGACACATGTATGCATGGTTATATGCTTTTTGCAAAGAAAGAGGAAGGACAGGGCAGTGTTTGTGTCTATGAAGCCTGCAGACTTCTGGAAGAGGAGGTTATTCCAGGAACTGGACATAATGCCTAATTTTGGTCCATCATCCATCCGCATCTATCGATCATCCATCTATCCATCCATCCATCCTCCATCCATCCACCTATTCATCCATCATCCATCCATCTGGTTTGAATCAGAGCTGTCAGGGCTGATGGGGTGGGAGTGTGCAATTAATGTGTCATTTTCTTGACCCTTGCTCCGTCTTTGCCTCCTTTTATCTGATTTCTGGTGCACATTCCAGAACTGAGACAATTCAGCCACCATCATTTTCTAGTCATGGTCATAAATTCCATTGTCTTCTGCAAATCTGTCCAGTTATTCCTAGTGATTTCTAAAAGTAGGTAAAAATGTTAGCTTTAGTTTAACCACTTTGAGGAAATGGCCAAGCACCAGGTGATGAAATGAGAATTTATATATTTATTTAAGAAACTAATGCCTAAAGGAGACTGCTAATTTAGATACCAAGTCTAAAAAACTGTGTGAGTAACTACTTTCAGTGAGCATCATTAAAACTATTGCTTTCAAGTCTTCATTAGGTAGTTTGCATCATTCTGTTAGAATCAGATTTTTTCCTGGGGTTGTGTTTTGGTTCATCATTTTGCATATATTTCTCTGTCTCTTTGATCTACTTGACACTGTGTTTGTTTCTATGGGTTATGCTTCCTGGTGTAAAGGCCGTGTGTTAGGGTATCAGGTTGGACTGTATAGGCTTATGTGTTGGTCTGGAACCCTGGACTTCCTTTACTTGTGTGATCTCAGCACTTGTCAAGAATATTGAAACTTGAGTCGCCTCGTGTTGAGGCCTCAAAGTCCAGCCTACAATGTTGAAGTTGGCATAGGGAATTTAGAGGTTTTCCCCAGAGTCACAGGCATGAACAACAAGGCACAAGGCGTAAGAGTTGCGGGCCCAGTCCATAAGCAGGTGACCATCCCAATAGGGGCCACAGAAGAGAGATCTAGAAACTAGTCTTGGTATATCATACTTCCCTTTAAAATTCCTCAGCCCCTGAGTGGAGTGGCAGACCCAGTAGGGCACAATATATAGGTCTTGGAAGCAACAAGCAGATAGTAAAGCTGTTCAACTATTGCCCCGGGCAATAGTTTCCTTTCCTTTCCCAAGGAAAGGCAGATGTGAGCACCAACAGTTCATCACAGGTGTGCTAGTGTGTGAGGAGATGGGTATTTCTTGCTGGGGCTTTCCTGAAATGGTGGATTCCTGTGCCCACACCGTGAAGAGTGTCTCAGTTCACAAGGAGGCTGCCCTCTTTCTACACCATGCTGAGGTTTGTGGTTCAGTGACTGAAAGACAGTTCCCAGGTATATGGACACCTGCTAAGGGAGAAAGACTTTCAGCTCTGGGAGAATACACCTATATCACTGGTGACTCCCTGTGTTCCCAGGATCTCTGAACAGGACAGCCTGATGCTGAGACACATTGGCTTCTCCACCATTTATGAAGGTGTGTGTCCTTTCTCTTTACGGAGATGCTGGTCCCTGTTCCTTCTGAAAGGTCTTATTTGCCAAATAGGTGTATTTTCATTGTGCCTCTGGTAGGAGGCAAGCTAGAAAGCTTAGCAGTCTATCTTTGAACCAGATCTCTAACATTTTTAAATGTTTCAACATTTAATATGGGTTTCTCACAGACAGCACATAGTTGCATTTTTGTGTAGTCTTTTCTAATAATAATGATGATAACTATCTACTGGATCTTTTGCACTAAGCTGTTCTGCCAGTTTGCTTGCATACTCCTTCATTTGAAGAGCAAACCAAGGCTCAGAATGTTAGTTGGTTTGATGAAGAACTTGCATTTAACTTAACACACATTAAGACTAGAATCTCAAGGCTAGCTATCCCTCTTGTTCTTAAGCTTTTGTTTTCTCCAATAGCATAGTTATTCTAAAAGAAAAGGTGGCAGAATCTTATAAGTAAAATTTAATCTATAAAGACCAGTGGCAGAGATTTAAGAAGAGGTTGTTTCCTTCAGGAAGCAAGTTCCCAGACATTTTTGTTTCCACAGTTCTGTTTCACCTGTGGGGTTGTAATCTTCACCACTGACTTCTACTTGTTAACTTCTGCTTTATCGGGACCCAACATGTATGTTAACTAAAAATTAAGTCAGTCCATTGTGGAGCCCATGGGCAGTTTCTGCTGCCAATTCGTCATTGCCCTTGTCCTTATCTCGGATATGCCCTCCTGGGATTCCACCAAAGGAAAAATTACAAAACGCTTTCAAGGACTCGGTAAGAAGTTAGCTATAACTGGAATTGTCCTTGATTTGGCTTTTGTTAAACTATTTTCAGATACACGGTGTTGGTATTTTGAATTTCAACTCTTGCCCTAACACGTCCATGAAAATGCCAATGTTTTCACTTGTTTTTCCCACACGTAATGACTGAGCGCCTGCTATAGACCATGTATCTTCTAGGCATCAGGGTATATGTAGCATGAACAAGACAGATGTGGTATCCGCCCTGTGGACAAGCTTCTTGCCCTATTCAGGTAAATATTTATGAATTATAGCTTGTATAGATGCGTATTGAGAGTTTATTTGGGGGCACTGATTTACACGCTGAGGATATGGCAGTGGACAAAGCAGAATCCTTTGAACAGGTGAATAGGGCCCCAGGAGCAGCAAATAAAATAATTCCCTTCCAGGTTTGCATGGATCACCAAAGGTTTTCACTCCAGGGAGCAAGGAGTGCAGAAGACATTTAGTCTGATTCCTTCAGGTTGCATGTGCAGATGGGCTATGGCAGGAATGTGGCATGTTCATGTCCTGGAGACTCTGTCTTCTCCTCTAAATGCCAAAATACCTGTGCCCTTCAGGAGCTCAACATTCTTCTCAAGTCACTGCATTCAGTATGCTTTAAGGAAAAAAATATGGCAGAAGCAATAACTTTTAGTAATTTAACACTTACACATAAATTAAGGGTCTAGTTGAAATATAATAAAATGCTTCCATCTAAATAGATAGTTCAGTGAATTTGAACACCTGGGTTCACCTGTGTGACCACTAGTCCTATAAAGACTCGAATATATCCATGACCCCAGAAAGTTCCCACACCAGTCCAGTCCTTGTAGCCAAGCCCCTCACCTGGGTCAATTGCTGTTGAAGGAGAGGTCTCTCTAAAATGTTCAGGTAGGCCTTTCCCTAGATGTCCAAAGTAGGTTTTTCCAATATGTCTCCTTGGCATGTGGTGTGAAGGTCAAGCGAGGCCCTTCAGGCTTCAAGGGAAACTTACCATTACCTTAAAGAATGAAGGTTACCCATTTAGGGTCAACCTTTTATTAGATTTACCTATCTAATGACAGGGCAAACATCTAGAGCATCAAGTTTTGTCATGTAAATCATCCACTCCTCATCACTCGACAGCTCCCTCTCTCTCTTGACCCCCCCAAGCCCCTGTCCCATTCCTTATAAGGCTCAGGATATAAACCCTCAGTCTGTCTCATTTACCCTAGAATTTATAGCCTTGTAACTTCTATATAAATATGTAATTATTTATAGCTTAATAATGTAATTAAAGAACACTTGTTCTTTTTCTCCTATGAATCTGTCTAATGTTCATTTGTTTGCTCAACTAGTTCAGGAAGCACAAAAGAGCAGGGGAATTTTCCCCCTGTACCCAAATGCTCTTCTGTTTTCTAATAATATAGTTTATTTTGGCCTGATCTATAATTCCCTTTTATAAAGGGAATGAAATATGGCCTCTTTTTTGGTCTGGTCTCTTTAACACGACATAATGATTTTGAGATTCAGTCATGTTGTATTGGCAGTTCATGACTTTCTGTTGCTGACTCAGTAGAATTCCAGATAAAATATCTTCACTTACAAATGTTCGTCCAGATAATTTCACTCAGGCGGTTTCTAATTTTTGGCTTCTTTAAAGAAATCTGCTATGAACATTCTTTCACAAATCTTTTCAGGGAGACACATTTTAATTTACTCTGAAGAAATACATAAGTGGTATTTTGCGTTATAGGGTAGATATATGTTTAACTGATAATTTTTTTTTTTGCAAATTGCCAAAATTTCCAAAGTGGTTGTACTGTTTTGTGTTCTAGCTAATGTTGTGTGAGGATTCTAATTGTTCTCCATCCTACCAACATTTGGTGAGGTTAGAATTGTGTTTCCTTTATTCTTTTACCATTCTAACCATTGCGTAGTTGTGTCTTGTGTTGGTTTCACTTAACATCTTCTTGATAACTGAGTCTTTTCTTGTGCTTATAGACGTTCTCATACTTTGTGAAGTTTTTCAGTTCTTTTCCTCATTTTTACACACTTATTGATAGGATTTATGTATATATGTGTGCGTATAAATGCACATATATATAGGTTATATGCATGGCAAATATTTTAAGTCCATATCCCCCGTTAGTTTTCTTAACAGAGTATTTTGAAAAAGAATATTTTTTAATTTGATGAAGTCCAGCTGACTAATTTCTTTTCCTTTTATGGTTTATGCTTTTGATGACCTAAGAAATCTTGACCTACTCCAATATTGCACAGGTATTCTATATTCTTTTAGAAGCTTTATGACTTATCTAAAGATAAGATCTATCCCTAATTAATATTTGTGCATTGTGTGAAAGAGAAGTCAGGGTTCTTGGTTTCCTATATATTTATTATTATTTTTAGTTCTATTTGTTTAACAGGTTTTCATTTTGTATTGAGTTGATTTAGTACCTTTGTGGAAAACTGATTATTTTTGAATATACGAGTCTATTTGTTTATTCCAGCACCAACTACACTATCTTAAACACTGCAGATTTCTGATTCTTGTAATCAGATAGAGTAGGTCCTTCTACTGAATTCTTTTTCAAGCTTGGTTTGGTTAATTTAGCACCTCAGCATCTCTACATAAAGTTTAGAATGAGCTTGTCAATATCTGCAAAGAAGTCATTAACAATATGTTTGAGATTGTGTTGAACTTGTAGATTTGGGGAGACTGACATTAAAACTTCTGTCTTTGTAGACCACAAACAGGTTATATATAGTCATTTATTCTGAGTTTTAAATTTTTTATTTCTGCACTTCTTTGTAGTTTTTAGCATATATAGTCTTACATTTATTTGTTAAGTATATTCCTAAGTGTGTAATATTTTTATATTCTTATGAAGGATGTTATTGTAAAATTTTACTCTAATTGTTCATGCCTATTATGTCAAAGTACAATAGAGTTTTTCATATTGACTTTATATATGTTAGATTGTTAAACTCACTTATTATTTCAGTGGCCGGTTTGCAGATTTCTTGCATTATTCATACATTATTACTTCATCTGTGAGTAAAATGTATAATTTTTTTAACTCTAATGACATTCGTTTATTTCCCTAGCCTATTGCACTGAGACCTCCATCCAGTCTGCTCTTGAATAGAAGTGATGGGGTTCAGTACAGTTGCCCTGTTCCTGCTCGTTGGGAAAAAGTAATCAATAGTTTATCATTGAGGAGTAGCAGAATATGCCACCCCAAATACGCCATGTTGGTACATTGATTATTCTGTCTAAAGACACCTATGAAACAACAAATGCAGGGAAACATTCTAACTGAACTCCCCTTACCTGCTTAAAGACTAAATTATTCTAAAGGATCTCAACTCTCATAAATTCCATTCCTGGAAAGTTTCTTCCACCAGAGAAGATTGACTTTTTTCACAGGAGGATAGGACACCAAGATACCAGGATTCGATCCTGGGAACAGGGATAGTGAGGAAAGATGCCGCAGGAGAATGAGAAACTTGAGAAAGACTGTAAGCAGACAGAGAAGATGGGGATCAGGGGGCCAATGGCCTCTCTTGGACCGAAGGTCCTGACCATCCAGGTCTCTACTTATTTATTGGGTTAATACACAGCATTGCTTCAAGCAGCTTATGTAGGCATGTTTATGGTTACATTGTATTGTTTATACGGCTTCTGCTCCCTAACCGCATAGCTATCTCTATCGTATTCTGGGGGCGAACAGTCACAGACACACTGTCCCAGTGTTTTCACAGAGCAGCCTTTGCCAGGTGCCCCAGGTCTGATGTCCTTGAGGTTCTGCCAGCTCCAGCTCCGACCTTGCTCTGTGTTCTACTCCCAATACCAAGACAATTAACAGTATTTATGATTGTTTACAGGAAGGTAGTCAGAGGTGAAACCACCATTATTACAAGTTTAACTTGTAAGATGGGGTGCAGATTCCACGTCTGGAGTCTCAATTTGCACGGGGTCTTATCCCCTTTAGCTGTGGGGTCTTAGGCAGCCTCTCTGTGCTCTAGTATTCTTACCCGTTAAACAAGGTGATAATAATTTCCAAGTCAGAAGGTTGTTGTGAGAATAGAATGAGTTTATACATGTCAATCTCTTAGAACAGCATCTGACTCTAACGCTTACTAAATCTTTGTTATTATCTATTTGGAAACCCTCTGCTTTTCCATTATCAACAGAAAAAACATATATTTTAATTAATTCTCTTTGAATTCCAGGATTTCTAGATGCTATTCACTTGATATAAATGATACTTTACTATATGTGTGTGTGTGTGTGTGTACATACACTTTTCATGTCAATTAATAAGGTAGTGATATGATTTATTTTATAGATACTTTCTCCCTGAGAAATTAAGATTTACTGCCTAATTAAAGGCATATTTAATGGGATTCTACCTACAAGCTGCATTTTTAAAAAATCTTCAGAGCTGACATTATAAACAACATGACAAATAAAGGAATCTCATATTTCTGCTGCCTCCTTTACCTTTTAAAATAGAGTCAAGGTAATGTTTTAGAATGCTATTATCTCACTGCCAAATTGGGAAATTTTATTTTTGTCTCCAAACAAGCCATTGTTTTCTTTTGGACTAAACTTAAAGTAGCAATGAATCACCATACTAATATAAGAAAACCCCACATCCAGTCAGGTAAGACCACAAAATGTACTGATAGGGTGGCTGGTAAAAGGGGGCAGAATATGTCACCCCAGCTATGATTATAAAGGTACAACCTGCCACCTCAGAATTGGCCACTTTGATATATTGATTATTTTGAGCAGTAAACATCTGAAAAACAGCAAATGCAAGGAGAGGCCTTCCTTTTGATTATTATTGAATCTTTACTGAGGTTAACTTGGATTTCCAAAATAATAAAGTCCATATGTGTGTGTTCGCCATTCCTCACATCCATGACAGAACACCACACCTACCACCAAATTGCCAAAGGCCAAAAGGCTTTCTTTTCACTCTTTCATTAAGTCTCAATCTCCTAAAAGGAACTCAACTGCCATAAATCCCTTCTCCTGGAGTTTCATCAACCAGGGAAGATTTATTATCACAGGAGAGGAGACAAGAAATTTAATCCACACCCAGATAAACTTTGTCACAAATGATCATACCTCGTATCTGTTCTTCTAAGGGAACATTCATCTTTTCTAAAAATCATCTCCTTCTCCCTAAGAGATTGCAGCTTCCCTCCCTTTTCCCATTAAGATAGTATAGGCACACTCCTTTATTATTTTTTTTTTTAAGAAAACGTACAGGTAGGAATGAAAGTGAGTAGAGACAGGCAGGCAAGGAAAGAGAGGAAGAGGAAGCATTTCTTTTACTTAGTTGTTCATTTTGGTTGTTCTCCCTGGCCTTAAACCTGGGGACTACTGCCAACCCCTACTTTACCAGGCTGTGCCGCGAACACTTCCGTGGATCGTGGTTCACATATATGGTGTTTCTAACAAGTTGAAGGTTCATGGCAACTTCAAGAAGCAAGTCAGTCAGGGCCATTCTTTCAACAGCGTGTGCTCATTTGTGTCTGTGTCACGTTTAATTAAGGTATTCACATTTTTTAGACATAATGCCATTGCACACAATACAGTGTAAACTATACTACAGTATAGTGTAAACCTAACTTTTACATGTACTTGGAAAACAAAAAAATCATGCAACTTGCTTTATTGAACTTGGTGGTCTCCAGTGGAACCAGCAATACCTCCAAGAACGCTAATGGCTGAACTCTAAGCTATCACAGGGAAGTATTCCTTCTGTTCCCTGGATACTTTCCATAGATGCATGAGGTCTACATGTCAGTCCATTTCTGTTTGCTGTTCTCCAGCGAATCTGTGTTTTACCACAGAGGTGTCAGCCAAGAACTGAGAAAGGTAGAGGGAATGACATTTTCCCCTCCTTGTATATGTAAATTACGTCCCGCTGGAAATCAGCATGAAATGCCTTGTGCGTGACTATATAAACAGAAAAGCTTGTGGGAGAAATGATTTATCTTTTGATTTTTCACACTGGAGGAAGGATAGAAAGGGGAATGGCTCTTTGACCCACTAACCTGCTATGACGAGTTATGAAGTTAGATTTGTTAAGAGCCGTGTGCAGGAGCAGCTGCTCCAAATACGGCTGCCACACTGGGAACTCACCCTTCCAGCACTTAGTGTGGTCCAGTGTGGTCCCATCAATACAGCCCCAGAGTCTACACTAGGAAGGAGTTTCTCCGCTATTCATATTCGGACATTCAAACTGATCTGCAGGACTGATGACTTCAGGATTGATCATAGACATAATTTTCCTGAATCATATAAACATTAATAACAATCAAATCTACCACCAAATCTCACTAATATCTGATCTATGATACTAAATTTATTTTTCCAGAATGTCCTTTCCTTCTTGCGTTATTATTATTATAGCACCAAGATGGGTCAGTCCACAGTAACAGCGACACTGAATTCTATGGTGCTGCTTTCCTGGTGCCTGGATTTGACATCTCTCTGACTTACCCACAGGCATTGACTAGGGTTGCTGGATACTGCAGAGGATTCCAGTTAAACTTGAACTTCAGACACAGTGAATCCATATTTATCATAAGGATATTTTGTGCAGTGTTGGCAGTGGGTTTTATTTTCTAAGTCTGGCCGTCATTGAGAAGCTTCGCTGATCTGAGCAGGTAGACCAGGAGAGCTCAAGCAGTCAGGACCCTGAACAGGGCCAGGGTAGAACCGGCCTGTCAGCCAAAATTTCCTCTAGTATTTTAAGTGGTAAAAGCACAGTGAAGTTATGATAGTACCTAATTATGAAGACTATAGATAAACAGTGTTAATGCTTAAATATTATGAAAACATAGTGAATCTGACACTGATATTCTAGAATCCAGTAGAGAGCGAGAAATCATTTCTCAATTTTGTATGTATATAATGAAAGAAAGCATTTATGCATGCAGTTGAAAGAGAATTTTTCTGAGGGGGGATCACGTGGGGGAGAAGAGAATCCTTGACTGCCGGGTTGTTATTCAATGTTTTACATTCCCAACCATCTGAACTTAACCAAGAGGGGCTTCTGCTTTTTCTTAGTCTTCACTGACTCTGTGATATCAGAAATTAACTTGCTAATGCTAACAATTTGAAAATGAAGGGCTTTCAAAAAATGTCCTTTGAATAAGGTGGGTCTGTAGGAAATTGGGAAATCATTCACATCACTCCTCATCCCTTCCAAAGGCCATCGTTGTTCCCTTCTCTATATCTGCTTCCTAGTGCCGTGTGATTTTGCTGCTCATTCTGTCAGGAATGTACTTCTCAACCCAAGGCTGGAATTCCAAGGCTGGAATTGTCTCTTGATCTTACCAATAAAAATACAGCAGAACTGGTATTCCATTTCCAAGTTGGATCCCCAAAAGCTCCTCCTCTTCAATTATTTCTCCTCCCCTCCCTTTTCCTCTCCTCTCCTCACCAATCCTCCTATCCCCTCCCCCAGATCTTGCTGGTTTCCATGTCAATTGGTCTTTTGGAAGATGAGGGCATGTGGGGCACAGATGAGCCTTTCCATGAGGCCTGTGTTGATCCGTCATCTCTCACTGAACTAGCGGCTGACTGGAGACACAACAGCAAGGCCAGCTGCAGTCATTTCTGCCTGGCCAGATCATCATAGCTCCCTAGTTTAATAAAGATTGACAAACTCAATAAATGATTGTTTGTTCATGCCACTAATTTTGCTGGTGGTTCATGACATGGAAATGACTAGCTAATGCAAAAATTGGTGCCAAGAAGTAAGGTGCTACCCTAATAAAAATGTAAATTTATGAAGCATTGACTTGGAGACCAATAGACCAGTGATCATCTCACTACAATTCTCACTACTTGGAAAGAGAATAAGCAAGACCCAGGAATTAGGAAATAAGTAGCTGCCTCTCCATTCCTACTTCCTCTGAATAGAATCTTCTAGAATTTATGATCACTCATTTAATTGAGCGGAATCAGTAGCTGGGAAGACTAATGAGACAGTAAAGAGCTTCTGGAGTCACAAAGTTTAAAATCAACTATCTTTTCAAGATAGTGTAACAGTGGGTTTTAATTAGATTTCTTTCCTAACATGTAATAGGAAGGTGCAGGGTGGCTAGATCAAACTTGGGTGAAATGCAGTAGGAAAAGGAAGTGGAGATTGAAAAGCCAGAAAGAAACAGTATCACACTGACTATGAAGTAAGCGGGGGAAACAAGAGATCCAGAATGGAACACACACTTGTGGGCACACAGATGCATACCCCCTAGGAGGGTAAGTCACATACTTAGGCATCTTTCAGATCCCACCTGCTCTTTCTGTCCTCTGTCTATCTTGGGCTATTCTGTCTAGAGTGGCGAGGTGCACCACCATAGGGAGTAATGGGCCATCACTGGCGAGCTGGCTGTGTGAATTACTTAGCTGGAAGTAGTTGACTAGGAGAGCAACAGAAACCATAACCTAAGGTATTCTTTGTGAAGCTCTGCACTTGAACAGGTTGGCAGAACCTGCGCTTATGGGGGTTTCCTGTAAGAGGAGGTCATCAGAAATGCATTTTTTCTCAAAGCAAGAATTACCAACATCTTCTCAAAATGTTATCATGGGAATCACTCCCTAAGCTACTCATTTGCTCTTCTTTGAAGTTTTCATAGGAAAAACTTAGATTCACCTCTGCAATCTAGAACTAAAGTATGACTCAACAGTTTCATAAAAGGTGACCCAAAACATGCATCTGTGGGGTCTATCCCAGTGAGAGAACCAGGAGCAGGAATGCTGAACAGATTCAGAGAAAGTCCTGAATGACCATCAATATACTATGCCCATGTGCCTCAGAGTCCTTCAAGATAAGAGAATTAAGATCTTTCACAGAAACAGCATCAGCTAAAAGATAAAAATGTATGAATCCAATTAGATGCTTTATGTTTCTGGCCTCTGGATACCATCTTGTAGCAATCTGTGTTATGCTCTGACTTCATCCTTTACTCACCAATGGAATCGGTCATTTCTGAGGGGGGGTGGGGAGAGAGAGAGGGTGGGAGGGAGGAAGGGAAGTGGGGAGCGGGGGAGGGAAGAGAGCGACCCAAAGCTGGCTCAGAGCTTTAAGAATGGAGCTATATCAGAATAGGAAAAGTTCAGCAAACAAGAGACACCCTGCTGGTCTGTGTTTCTTGTTGACTGCCTTTTCAATTCCTTTCATTTTGCATCTAGTCCAAGTGGCAAGGAGATGAGAAGACTCCAATGCGTTTAGAAATTAGAAGCATTAGCAGCAGGCATCTCATCACAGCTTTATGTCTGTAGGAAGAGCAAAATCTCCCAAAGCAGAGATGATGTGATGCCTTCAACTCTGTAAAACAGTAAATAATGACAACCTTGAGAAACAATGAAGCACAACTACCCTTGTGCTTGCTGGAGAATCCATGTATTACAGTAAAAAGTAGAAAATGGATTTAAAATCATAAAAAGTCATGGAAAAAATGTGGCTCTGTATTATTTTAACTAATTATTTAACAAATAATTCTATCATAGTCAAATCCACAAATCAGTCCAGGTCTAAATTTGTATAATACACTTGCTTTTACAGATCGACTCATTCTAATGTCTGGTTTCTTACGTTTTTGAAAAATGTAACATATGACAGATTTACACCTAATAATTTGCTCCTATTAATGGGAATAAAACAAGTTAAATGTATTGTGTGAATATTCTCAGATAATACGAATTTCAATATTTAACATGTTACACAACTTTCTTTAGATGTAATTCACATAGCAGTCAACTCACACAACCGAAGTGACTATTAAATGATCTTTAGTATATTCAGACTTGTGCAGCCATCACTGCAACACAATTTTAGAGCATTACTGTCAGCCAAAAAGAAACCCCATACCCATTAGCAGCCACTATATATTCCCCTCAAGAACCCTCCCAACTTCTAGCCTTAGGCAGACACTAATCTTACTTACATCTCTACAAATTTGCCTGTTCTGGACATCTCACATAAATGGAATCATCATGTGATCTTTTGTGACTGGTTTCTTTCACTTAGAGTAATTTATTAAACGTTCATTCATGTTACAGAATAAGTCAGTGCTTCATTTCATTTTATGGCTGATTAATCTTTCATTGCCTGGATAGTCCTTAGATTATCAATTTCATCAGTTGGTAGATATTTGGGTCATGTCCACTTTTTGGTTACTATGAGTAAGTGCTGCTATGAATATTAAATATTGTATACATGTTTTGTTTGATTGTATGTTTGGGTTGTTTTGTTTTTTAATTTATTTTTTAAGAGGAAGGCTGGCACACAGCAGGCAGAAAGGAACAGAAAGGAGGAAGAAACACTTTCTTTACTTGTTCTTTGTTGTTGCTTCCTGCCAACCTCCAAGTCCCAGGTCAAGAACCAGTTCCTCGGGCTGTATGTGGACTGCCCCAGGCATGGGCTTAACACCTGAACCACCTGGGCATGCCTGACTATCCTTTTAATTCTTTTGAGTATTGTCTATTTAGTTCACTTGCTAAATCCTAACACGGTTCCTCCATATTTCATGTTTTGAGGTATTGCCAGACTGTTTGCCATGACAGCTGCATCATTTTGCAGTTCTCCCAGCACTGGATGAGGTTTCTGATTTTCCACATCCTTGCCAACACGTCTCTCTGTATTTTTGATTACACAGGATTTGATTAATTACGTGATTAATGGGAGTGAAATAATATCTAAGTCTGTCTTGATGTGTAGTCCCCTACTGATTGATGACGGGGCAATTTTTTCTGTACTTAGTATCCATTAGCATATATTCTTTGGAGAAGTCTATTGAGGTCCTATACCCTCTTTAAATTTGCTTTTAATTGTTGATTTTTCAAAGTTCCTCACATATTCTGGCTACAAATCTCTGATCAGATAGTGTACAAGTAATTTCTGCCATTCTGTGAGTTGTCCCTTACTTTCTGATGACATAAATTTGTAACACAAAAGGTTTTAATTTTTAAAATGTTTTTTGTGCTTTTACTTAACCCAAGTTCATGAAGATTTACTCCTATATGTCTTGTAAGATTTTTGTAGTTTTGACTCTAATGTTGATAGCTCTGATTCATTGAGTTGATTTTTTTGGTACCATGGGAGGAAGGGGCTTGCTTCTTTTTTTGCATGTAAATATCTATTCATCCAATGCCATTTGTTTATAAGAATATTCTTTCCCTCATTTAATTATCTTGGCATCTTCAAATATTAATTCATCATAAAGATAAGGGTATATTTCTGAACTCTCAGCTCTGGTACAGTGGTTTGTCTATCCTTAGCCCACACATATTCTTGGTAACTATAGCTTTGTAGTAAGCTTTTAAATCAGGACACGTGAGTCCTCCAACTTGGTTCTTTTTTTCTTTTAAAGGAAAGGTACAGGTAGGAATGAACTGAGTAGAGGCAGGCAGGCAGGAAGACAGAGGAGGAACAAGCCACATTATTTATATTTTATTTAGTTGCTCATCTCGGCTGCTTCCCCCAGCCTCAGGTTTCAAACCCATGTCATGGGATGTTATGTGGACTATAGCTGGTGAATTTAGCAGCTAATCCATTGGATATGCCTGTTCTTCTTTTTAGAAATAGTTTTGGCATTTCTGGGTCCCTCAAATTTCTGTATGAATTTTACGATCAGCTTGTCAATTTAAAAAAAAAATACTGAGTTTTTGGTAATTATAAATATAGTTGGGGAGTATTATCTAATTAATATTAAATCTTCTGATCTATGTACATGGGATGTCTTTCTATTTATTTAGATCTTTAATTTCTTTCATATTTTATAGTTTCCATTATATCAATGTGCAGTTCTCTTTTTAAATATATTATTACACATTTTACTCTTGATGCTGTTGTACATGTAACTATATTCTCAATTTTATTTTCGAATTGATCTCTGCATCATATAGAAATATTTTATGTTTATCCTACATTCTGTCACCTTTCTGAATTAGTTTATTCTACTAGATTTTTAGTATATTCCTTGGAATTTGCTGTGCATAGGATCATGTCATCTGCAAATAGGATGGTTTTAATTCTTTCTTTCCAAGCTTATGTCTTTTACTCATTTTCTCATCTCCAGCATCATATTGAATGGAAGTGGTGAAAGCAGACATCCTTACCTTTCTCCTGATATTGAGGAGAAAACCCTCCGTGTTTCACCATCGCCGTAGGTCTTGTCATAATCCTCCATCGGGATGAGTAAATCCCCTCTGTGCCTACTTTGTGCAGTGTCTTCATCATCAGAGGGCAGAACTTCATGAAGACGTATCCTCACCATTTGCCTCCCTCCCTCCTTTCTCTCTGTCTTTCACTTGGATGTGATGCTGGAGATGCGGCAGCTGCATTTTAACAATGACGACAAAAGCCAAATACTAATTTTAAAGTTTCATTGTTTAAAATAAATGAAGCTCACATTCTTGATGGCATTCACTGAGCTCTGGATGATCCATCTGTGAACTTCCTGCTTGTGATAGAAAATCAGCTCAAATCTGAAACTCGTGAGAGGGTTGCTTTAAGCAGCATATTTCTTACTGGTATGTTGTTAAATGTCAGGAAAGTTACTCTTTCTGAATCTCCACTTACTCACTTGTAAATTAAGAATGAAAATATCTATTTTCTAGGCCAGTTGTCAGATTTAGCAGTGATATATGTGAAGTCATTCACTAAGTGGTGACTATCGTATTTCATAGGCAAGGCCTAAAATTAGGATGAGTTGATCAAAGTCTATTCAAAGATTAAAAAGAGACATAGATTCTACTTTTAGAATTTTAATGTATTATTGTTTATAAATTCTGCTGATTGATTATCTGATAGGCTCCACAGAGATCCTATAGTTTTATAGATACTCCAAAACTAATTTTAGCTAAGTATTGCAAAATTCACCCCACCAAACTGTAAACATATGCTAATTGCAAGCATCAAAATTGGCAAATTACATGTCTTCTCTTCCTTCCAGAAGATAATCATTAGGTCAGGAGGGTGAAACCTTTATGATGGGATTAGTGCTCTTCTAGGAGGAACCGGAGAGCTTGCTTCCTTCCTCTCTGTTGTTGAAGATACAGTAAGACAGCATCTGCAGATCATGACGCAGGCTCTCATCAGACGTGGGAGCTGCTGGTTCCTTCATCTGGAACTTTCATCCTCCTAAACTGAGAGAAATAATGGCTGTTTAAGCAGAAGGCAAAGGTAATTTGTTAGTAACAGCCAGAGTGGACTGAGACAATGGGCTGAAAACCAGCAACGTGTTTGTGGCAGCCTCCACAATTGCTTTTCATCTAAAAGCAAGCCCAATCAAATGGCTTCCAGTGCACAATTGCTTTTCATCTAAAAGGAAGCCCAATCAAATGGTTTCCAGCGCCAGAGTCCTTTCTAGAATTGGGACCCAAGATGGTAACACTCTGTAAGTAAGGCAACAATGTATCCAGCCTGCTGACACAGGCAGACAATTCCCAGACAGCCAAAGGAGATTGAGTGTGAGAAAAACAAACATTTCCAAATGAAGACCAGGAGTAAATAGACAGGTATCTGGATATGGAACTCATGACACTATCACTGTAAGAGCATCCAAGCAGCAGGCCAGTGTCTGAATGTGCAGAGGGAGCGGGGAGCAGGGAAACACGGACAATGTTTGATCTTGTTATGACCAACCAGCTGGTCACCTGCCAAGTTCCACATCCTAAACCAGGTGGCTGTGTCTCAGTGGAGGGAAGAGGGAAGTGAATGTCAGGACCTGGTGAGGGTCATAGTGCCACCTAGGGGTGGAGGCCGAGTTACACTTGGTGCCAAGTAGCCTTTTGCACAATTGTCCAGGATTTTATGCTACAGGGCTTTGCTTTTCATGCACTATTTCCAGATTTAACTCATACAGTGATGATCAGGTCTACTAACATCACATACTGCACATACATTTCCCAGTTGCTTTTAATTATCAGAGTTTGGATAGGTAATACATGGATGAGGTTCAGAAGGGCAGGGGGAAGATATATAGAGCTGCCTGCATATGCATGATTGCTTTATGCAAATCATTGCAAAATACACCACTGTCACCTGATGTTTTTTCATTGATCAATGTATTTCAAAGATGATTCTGTGTCAGGCTATATGGAGCTGGTGTGTTTTTTTAAAAAAAAAATAATTTCAGAGAATTCCACGGGGTCACTGAATTATGACTCATTAAACTTATCTCTCTTGCTAGCCATTTGGGTTGTTCTGAGCACTTTCCTGTCATCGGCAGTTCTGTAATATTCACATATTCTGAGTATGCAGGTGTGTGTGCAATCATCGTGCACATGTATGAGTATCTCTGAAAATACCTTCTGCTAAGTAGAATTGCTTAGTTAAAGGGCATGTATCTTTGTAGTGATGAAAGTTTTTGTCAAATGTTCCTTCAGGGGAGAGAAAAATGATTTACTTTGCCACTGGCAATGCAGGAAAGTGCCTGTTTCTGCGCCCTTACTAGCGTGTTATTAAGCAATCTTTTTTTATGTCTGCTTGCCTTAAAGGTGAGCTATAGCAGTAGGTTTAATTTGCTTCTACAAGATACTAATATAACCTAAGTATCCATCTCTCTTAATTCACATCACTACCTTGTTAAGTAGATATAATTTATAAATTTGCCCATTTTACTGATGAGAAAGCCAGGATTAGAGAGGTGAAATGATCAGTAGAAAGGCCACACAGTCAGAATTAAAATACGGCCCATATGTTATGCCTCCAAACACAGTTCTTTTTCCACAAGACAACAGTTGTCTCTAGTGGATAAAGTCGCTCTGACCAAGGCATTCGGAGATACTGATTCTTGTTGGAGGAAAAACTTAGATGCCTCAGAGGAAAGATCAGACTATAAAAGAGGGAGACTGGTCACTGCAGAAGATCTTCTGAGATCTGGGGACTCTCATAGCTCTATGCATAGTCCCGGAAGACCTCAGACTCTGCATCATTGATGTGAGTCACAAGGCAAAGCCACTGGTGCCCAGAGCACAGTGACCTCTTAAGAAGATGTGACTCCAAATGAAAGGATCCCCACCAGTTAGCAAGGAGACCGAAGGGACTGTGCACTGTCCTAAAGTTAAGGTGTAAGAAGAGAGGGGTTGCAACTCGTTTGACCATTGAGGGACCTCTAAGGAAAACAAATCTGTGTCTGTAGCTTCGTTTCGGAGTTCTAGTTGCCACTCAAAGCCTTTGGAAACACCTGTAGTAAACTCATTTCTTAAAAATACTGGCGAGAAAAAAATGAGGGCTCTTCAAGAATTACCTCAGCTGAGGAACTGAGGTCAGAAATGGGTAGGTCTTGTTCAGTTTTGCCAAGAAGTGAAGCACTGGGACAAGGGTTCAACTACAAAAGTTTTCTTGGAAGAAGAAGAGAAGAATGAGGGGAGGTGGGAGAGAGGTAGGAAGATGACCCACAGTGTGCATTCTTAAATCAGTTTGGGGCTTGGGGGCTTTATCCCGTGCGGGGGGAACTCTGGGAAGTCGTAGAGAGAGTACACACCTCAGGATTACCCCAACTGAGGGATGAAGAAACTGGAGAGCTTCTGTAACCAGTTCCCAAGAATCCCAGGCAAGGACTGTTCCCAAGGAGGGAAATTCCTAGTACTTTAGGCTCAAATGCAGGAGGGCAGAGTAGTTTCCTAGGAACCAGAAAAGGGTCCAGACAGGCCATCCTGGTGGCTGCAGGTTGGCTGGAGTGTGTGGAAATGGCACAGTGTGAGGGACAGTTTAACCGTGTTCCTCAGGGTAGTCACCAAAAAATGTCCAAGGCTTCAGGCAGTCTCAGTGAGGGCAGGAAACCACCGCTCTCTGCACCCCTGCCTGACCAGCGCTGGGCTGGGCTGGACACCGTCTACACAGTCCTCCCGCCGTTTGTCTCTACTCTAGACCTACCATTTCTGTTGTTCCGTTGTTCACTGTTCGTGTCCTGAAGTACACGAATCATTTGGGTCTTAATGAAAGTTAAACTTCTCATGCAGATACAACATTTTCAATATAATTGCAGGGTTTTCCCCAGAAGGTCATATATGGACCCCAACAAAGTCCTGGGAACTCCAGGTCTAAACCTGCCTTTCATCGGAGTGTGGCAGCCAGTCCATGGGAGCCGTTACTCTTTCCCACTTATCACCCTCTGCTGATCATCTTGTCCCCCAATTGGATGACTAGATGGATTGAATGGCAGAGAGATCATTTTTAAAGGCTTATTTATTTATTTTTTCAGTTTCACAATATGATTGTCTATTTCCACAGTTTTATTAGGGGAAATGAAGAGAAATTATGCAAACATTCTGCCAGGAAATACCTGACAGCTTGTAATCAGATCTAGCATTCAAAGACTTGAACTTAATTAGTTTTCTCCGGCTATGAATTTGTATAATGTACGTTTGGAAAAAAAAAAAGTCCATGCTCTAATTTTCTGCTACTGGGATCGAGTTGAGTTTTTCTTCTGTGTGTGTGTGTGTATGACTAGTAGTATTAATCAGAGCACGATACTACTGATCTACTGAGAATGTATTTTCTGGAATAATTTACAAATGCAACAATATTACAGTGCATACATAATTGCTAGATTATAGAAATGTCCTTAACATGCAGGTTGCACCTCTATTTCCTTACTTTGTAATGTAAACAGATAGTGCTGACTCAACTCTCAGGAGAATTGACTAAGTCACCGTTTAATTTCCAAACTGCACCCTGGCCAAATCCAAAATGTCTCATTTAGAGGAAAAAACTAATTATTATAAAGGAACACCATAATCAAATTCTGTGTTATACTCTCCTGAAGCTTGCTTCTTTATTTTCCCTTTTTTATGTGGCATGTCAGGAGCTGCAGAGAGAGCAGAGACAAAATGAATTCTTTCTGAAAAACTGATAAGGCAAGGAGGAGTCAAATACTGTTCAGACTTCCGTGTTGGGTGTGCCTTAGGAATATAGGCTGACAAAGGACCTTACCAGTTACTAAGCTAGCCTACTAAAGGGACATCAGAAAGCTGGGAGAACATGGACAGGTGTTAGTCACAGGAGGTAAAGATCTAGTGGCTGTAATGCAAATAGGCCACCATTAACACTTGCCTCCCTGCTCTCAGGTCGCGGAAGGTGGGAAAATATGTAATCAAGCATTCATCTCATTGGAGTATTTGTTTTTGAAATACAGAATCCTAGATTTTCCTATAATATTTTTTAACTCTATATCTTTCTGGTATTTACATAAGAAGTCTTTTTTTTTCCTTCCGTCTTAATGAATTAAGTAATACCTGAACTGTGATAGAATAAAAAGCAGGATTTAAATCTTGGAGTAATTAAGATACCTCTAATGACAGAATTAGCATAATTTGCCAAGTAGGGTTGACTGACTTCCGCTTCATCTAAATGTTTGAATTGATGAGCATACAGCTCTCTAGAGAATTATCTTCTAACCTTTTCATGTCTCCAGGGTCAGTAATGATAGTCTTGTTTTCTTTCCTGATTTTGGTGAGTCGTGTTATTTTCATTTGGTCTGTCTAACTAGAAGTTTCGTCATTGTATTGATTGCTTCAAATAATCAAATTTTGGTTTCACTGATTTTTCTGCCTTGTTTTTTTTTTCTGTTTTTGGCTTCTTTCTGTTGTTTATTCATTTGAGGCCTTTTCCCTTTTCTAAGATAAGCATTCTAGTATAACTTTATCTCTATGCTGTACCCATCCGCAGTATTCTGCAAATTTGGATATGTTATGCTTTCTTTACCTTTTAGGTCAAATGTTTCTAATTTTCCTTGATAATTTCTCTTTGGCCCTTTTAGGAGCTTGTTGCTTAATGACCAGATTTGTGGATCTTTTCCAGAAATGTTTCAGTTCTTAATTTCTACTTTAATTTCATTTGGTTAGAAAACATGCTTAGTACAATTTCAGTTCTTTTAAATTTATTAGCATTTGCGTTACTGCCCAGAATAGGGTCTGTTTTTGTCAGTGTTCCATGCATGCTTGTAATTAACGTGTTGCTGGCTGGCAGGTTTGACAACTGTCAGGAAGCTGGACAGTGTTGCTGGACAGTCTATATACCTTCCTGTTTTCTGTCTACTTGTTCTGTAAATTACAGGCAAGGAAGTGTGTTCTCTTTTCAGCTGATGAATTAGACGAAAATTCTAATTATTGCCATTTGTGTCCCATATTGAATTAGAGATGTTAGTGCTGTAAGATAATAAAAAGCTATGATAATAAAATAACTGTAATAGGACGACTACAGTTATCACTATTCATTATATGATTTTTTATATATGAAAGTCTAAAGCATCTATGGACATATCATTAGACAAATAAAATACAAGTTATGTTGCTTAATGTTAAGTCAGCACAGAAAGAAGTTGCTCCCATGCAAACAATTCAGCGAGTTCCAGAGTGGTAATTAATAACAAAAACAAAAATATAGAACAGAAAATGTACAAGAAAAAAATAAAAATGTATCAAAAGGTAGTGTAAATGACCTAAGAAAATAAAACTATTATATCATGTATAAAAAGAAAAAATCAAGGATGTTAATTACTCCCAAACTAATTTATAAATTCTATGAATTTTCTATTTAAATTCCCAATAAACTCGTGTGTGTGTGTGAGTATGTGCTGGACATGACAAGTGATTATAAAGTACAAGTGGGAGAATAAATGTCTAGGAACAGTCAAGACAGTTTTGATACAGCCCATCCTATTACATACTGCGATAGGTTATAAAGCAAAAGTAATTGATAAATATGTCATTTGCCTGAAATTAAGAAATAGACAACAAAACTAAGTAGAACAGCGACAAATGATTCCATGCGTAAGAAAATACTATATTTTTAAAAATAAATTTTCTCAGCTTCACACCATATAAAATAGAATAGAGTTGTAAACATGAATAGTAAGACATTGAAATTTTAGAGGGAAAAGTAGAGTAGATTGTATTATGGTCTTTAGATGAGAAATTATCTTTCAATTAAAAAAGTTAGTTTTCAAAATATGTAAAGAATTCCTATAATTCAGATACTTCCAGAAAATAATGGAGCAAAGTTAAAATTAAACATTTCACAAAAATGATACCTGAATGTACAATAAATATTTGAAATCTGTGCCCAAACTTAATAGCAATCAGAGTAATATTAGTTATGACTTTAATGCTCATAATGGCAAAGTAATTAGCATTCATATTTATGCTCTCTTAACAAATTGAACAAAATGAAGAAATAGACATTGAACAAGATAAGTATAGGTCTGTGGTCCTTGAGACAAGGGAAATACATTTGTTGAATTCCATATTCACTCTACCTTTCCAGTTAGAGTCTGGAATGATGACTTTGGGAATCAGTAGTCTCAGTTGGTGGAGACAACAGAGAGAGAATTCAATGTTGCTGACATTGCTGGAATTTGCAAGTCAGGGTTCCTAAAAGAAGGAAGTACATACAGATAGAACCCCAAACATTTGCATGAAATTCACTTGCTCTTTGGCCAAATACTGTTACACTCAAGCACAGCGACAGGCTCAAGAGAGAACAACTAGTAGAGTGATATGGGTTGGATAGAGGTTCTCAGATTCTACAATTCTAGGAGATACTGGAGTTTAGAACAGTCACAGTGCAGAGACCTTACTGAACACCCCGGGTATTCAATATAGACCTAATAAAGACCATGTCTATCTCTAAAGTAAGGGTCATTCTAGAACTTCCCCAAGAAAGACTAAAAACAAGCTTCTATAGGGTAAAGGCATGTACTGAGGATGAAATCAGGAAAACAAGCATGAAGATTTGGTTCTAATAGAAATCAGGGTGTTGATGACAGAGAGAGATGCTGGTGGAAAGGAGACCACAGAAGATGCCCACATCCTGTGACCTCCATGATTTAGAAAATCACAAGGAGAAATCATCAGCTTAGAAGCAAAGTAGATATTGGGGCTCAAAGGATGAAGGACCCATTTGGGAATATCACTGTGGCAACTGCAATATAAACAAGAAGTAAATCTAAGAGAACTCAACAGAATGACAAAAATTCAACAGGGAAATTATGTTGGACTGAGAAGATGACTTTGTGAATATCAGCAATAGCAGGCAGGGCCTCACTGCTGCTGCCTTTTTGACATACCTGATTTTTGATTCCCCTTCCCCTGCCCAGCATCTGATGAGATTTCACAGATGGTTAGCTTCCAGTGTTTCTTCTCTCTTTTATGGCCTGTGGTTGAGTCAAATCAGAAACTTGGGTCTGATGATGCCCTGTTGTTGGTAGAAAATTACAGCCTGCTCCCCTTCACACAGCTGCCACTGGCCACCGTTCCTTCCCACCCTCACTTACAGCCATCCTAAGCATTCCTGGCAACCTCTGCTGCTTAGGCTTGATGGATTCTGGAGGGACCTCACTGATACAGCTTTGAGAGGTGTCATTATTGAGGATGCTATGAAGGATATCAGATGCCACAGCATGTCTGGGATAGTTCCACTGTCGTAGCCTCACCGGAGCCACAGATCAGTGGTCCTTTATCCTTAGTCCTTCTGAGACAGTAGCCAGTTGATGCCACACCTCTGGTCAAACCCCTGCAGTGGGTCCACCTTCTTTAGAATGAATGTTAGTACCAGATCTGGAACCAGAACCACCAGAGACTGGTGGCTGAGGTCATGTTTAGTTGTTGGTTTTATTTTATTGTAACACACACAAGACCATGTGAATTGGAGGTGGAGTAATAATGTTCTCCACAATTGCTGCTCCGAGAGCTAATAGTTAACTTTTTTCTAAAGTGTGAGCTTGATAGAAACTGTATGTTCTTAGCCCAGCTGGAAAAATCAGATTCCCAGGAGCCCAAGTGAAGCGTGAAGGTTTGATTTCCTCAGAACCACTGAAAATAATAATACACAAGACAACACTGCTTTGCATTTACACAGCTTCCCCTTCCTCAGGGGACCTCAGAGCTCATAACAAAGCCCCACTTACCTGTTTCCACGTTACCCTGCTTCAAAGGGCCCCGTGTAGTTTGCATCTAGTCCACTGTGCAGTCATCCCTGATAGCATGTAGGATTTGTAGAAGGCGAAGGAACTGTGGGCCCCCAACCTGCCCATATGTAGGGTTCATCGGGTCCCTGAGTGTGAACAGACTCAAGCTAAATATGGGTGAGATTTTCAGGCGCGCCCTGGTGAAGTAGTGGTTTGGCTAGCTGCTTCCAGCTGTAGTGCAGTCCACATACATCCCAAGGACCCGGTTCCCGTTCCCAGCCAGGGAGAACACCCAAGAAACACAAGTAAGTAAAAATAAATAAAATGCTTCTCCTCCCCTCTTTGCCTACCTGCCTGCCTACTTGCCTTCATTCCTGCCTGCACCTTTCCTATAAAGAAATAGAAATAAATAAATAAATAAATGTGGGTTAGATGTTCATAAAAGGTAGCACCTAAGACACGTGACCATCATCCAGTTCAGTGTCACTCAAAGTGGACTTAGGGGACCCCATTGTGGGATTACCCGGTGCTTAGTGAAGCTGCTGTTCTCCTGTGTGGCCACCTCAGACCCACTGACTCTGAGTCACTGAGCAGGGACCTGGAATCCAGTGTTTAACAAGCTCCTTTCCTTGTGCTTCTCAAATGCAAAAACCCTGAGCCAGTGTCTCATGTGTAAGGACACTGCTCAGAAAGATTAGGAGATCCTCCTAAGATCGCACAGCCAGCTCATGGCAGAGCCCAGTCTCAGGACTAAGCCAGTCAAGCACCTTTTTCATTAAAATGCCCCACGGACTAGTGACTGTGGCCTTCATGTCACCAGGTGATCGCCGCCAGGACGTGCCCTCTGAGAGCCTCCATGAGCATTCTCCACCGGACGGACACACAGGTCTGCTCTATTTTAAACACCTTGCTTACTGTTCCGGGGAATTGAGCCTCGCTGGTCTCCTTATGAGAAAAAGAAAATGGATAATCAAGGCTGACTTGCAGTACTGGTAATTATTATAGTTTATTACTGAGAACTGCCTACAACAAGGCCAGCCCTGGGCTTATTCACTTTACATGTGTGACCTCGTTTAATGATTCACAGCGATAATAACACAACGCTGACTTCTCCTCTCCATTCATAAATTCCTTAATAAGGCGTGACTTGGAGAGGCGGAGAGACTTACTCCAGGACACACAACAAGTTAGGGGGCAGCTAAGATGTTCAAGCAGAATGGAACCTCTGTGATCAGACTCTCGGATCACCCTGTGAGAGCTCTGAGGCTGTCCAGCTGATGACTCCATCAGAGGGAGCTGTCACTGATGGTCATGGAGCATCTCACATCCTCCTTTAGGTCATCCCTACAAACCCACTCACACACACGCACACGCGCACTCACACACATACCAGACCTCAAACTGTTTTCTCCCTGTTTTATTCTCTTCGGAGAATCTGCCTCAAACTGCAGTGGGTTTCAATATTCCCCACTAGATTTGTGTGTGCTCTGAGGGCAGGAATCTCGCCTCTGGTTCACGGTATCACTACACCTGGAACAGAGCATGGTATGCGGAAGGCCCTGGATCAGTATTTCTCAAATCAGTGAAGGAATGATGCATAATCATCAGTGTCGGGGTCTTCCCAGCTTTTATAGAAAGGTTTTCCTATGGTGGAAGCTGCTCTTTCTAGAAGGGTGAGCTTGGACCCACTTTTCACTCCTGACCTTCTTGAGTGCCTTCTGCATCGCATTTTAAGAAAGCCCATGCATACATGACATGCATACCTAACATTTCTGATTGCTCGTTGTCCTGTCTTTTATTAGAGTCTTTGGATGAAACAAGCACAACTTGACATTTGTTTCTTATTCCTGTTTTATAATGTCTAAATGGTAGAGATGATAGCATCCTTTTCAGTGGCTCTAGCACCACTTTTAGATCCAGTAAAGACGAGCCCGTCACCTGTGTGCCATGGAACGGTGACCCATCGACTCTGCCCTGGGATGGCAGTGCCTCTTCCAATGATGCATGTGCTCTGGACCCCATGCCATGCTGCCTCCGCTGTGCTCCGCATATTTAAAACCTGAGACCCCTCTGCCCAAGTGTTTCCAACCTCATAGGGTGACGGGAACCTGCATGGTCCTAGATCCTGGGTCCATACTCCCAAAAGTGTTCTGTGTGTCTGGTGTGACTCCAAAACACACAGGCCCAAGGGGCAAGTATCTGCAAAGTGGTGTTGAGATGGAACAGGAGTATGTTGCTGGGGGTGGTGGGCTGGTGGGGTGGTGCGGAGGTCCACACAAGCCTGTAAGCACCTTCAGGGCAGGATGGAACCACAGGTGGGAAGACAAAGGGATGATCTGGGCCTCCTTTTCCCTGCCTCATCACCTTCCAGCCCAGGACTCAGCATTCTCAACACCAGCCCAGTCTGCAGGTCACCTCTGCAGGTACCTCTGCTAAGGTAAGATGAGATAGCTTATTTAGTATGTTTGCTGCCTTGCTTGCCAGCTTGTAAATGTGCTCGACATCTGGTATGTAGCCTCTCTCTGTGCCCTTTCCTGGGCCTGCGTGACTTCTATAAATTATGCTGGACTGTGGAGTGTTCCCGTCTTCCATGTGTGTATCTCACATCTCGATTTAATTTATACAGTTCCTAGATGTCCTTCGTTGTCTCCGCTATATTTAGCTTATTAGCACTGAGTGGCCATTCATGCAGGAGGGAACGGATCAATGACAGGAAGTACAGGTGACAAATTCTTGGCGAGTTGGAGTTTGGCATTCGCCTTTGCCGATTCCCAGTTCAGGGCATGCGCACCCCAGGCACGTGAGGTTTTACACAGTGACAGGCAGACACTGCCGGAACCCAACCCTCTTGCTTCCTTCCCCACACCTGCTCTGCTGTGTGCAGCAAACACACTTCTTGTCAGAAATTTGTCAATCATGCTCGTAATGCAGATGAAAGTTCTAACAAAATATACAGCCCTCGAAACACAGATATTTTTGTACTCATTGAATAATGGTTGAAAGGACATATTTGGTTTTGTTAAAACAAACAATTTAGGATCATTATGTAGACTTTCTTTCCAAATTCACAGATGTCAATATATGGCTGTCTTATTTGAAACAGAAAAGTATTCAGAGAGAATCATATCACCTCTGAGAGCCAAGTTTGCTTTGAAAATATGTTTTGGTGAGTGATAGAAAATAAGATGAATATAATACAGTCTGAACACCCTCTCAAATATGCTGATTCCTTATTTATCACTGAAATCACTTTTGGGATGGCCTTTAGATTTGCAATATTATAAAGACATTACCGTGTCTTTTATTTATTGATCATAAAAGTGAAGTGGAAGAAAAAATTCCCGAAACAGAGAATAGACTGGTGGTTGCCAGAGGGGGAAGTTGCGGGTGGGAGAAATGGGTGAAGATGATCAGAAGATACAAACTTCTAGTTATAAAATAAATGTCTTAAAAGTTCTCACCATAAGAAAAAAATAGCAGCCATGTGATGACAGATGTTAACTAAACTTTTTTTGTGACCATTTCGCATTATATAAAATGTAAATAGTCTATGCTCAATACAGTGTATGCTAAAACCGTATCATATATGTCAAATATGTTAATTATATCTCAGTAATAAAAAAGAACAGTGAGATGAAAAAGGTGTTAACATAATCCCACAAACAAAGAAATGCTGTGATTTTCCCTCTGGGATTAATAATCTCCATCTGTCCTTGCCCAGCCTCCTCCTGAGACTTGTTCCTTCTCAGCTGCTCAGGAACAACTTGTTCTTTCATAAATAATTTCCCCAAAGTCGTGGACATAGAAGTGATTTCCTAGTTATATAAAAACAAGTCTATTTTCAGAATATAAAACTACAAGTAATTGTTACCCTAGGAAATAGGAGTTTAATAATCACCATCAGAACCTGGGTGGTCAATGCTGTTTATCCTACAAAGTAGATAAAATTCTGCCAGATTGCCCTCTGCAGCATTTTGCCTGAATTTGGAGAAAAGAAGCCGGGAGACAGGCACATGAGTACCGATCACAGTGGGCACACATGCAGTTCATTTATTGAGCTGCTGCTCTGCTCTCCAGGTCACTGTGAACGACTTTCTGTGAGTCATTCTTTTCAAATTTGTTTGAGCAATCCACTTTCTCTACCTTTATTTTTAGTGGCTTTACTGAGGCGTGGTTTACAGACAATAAAATTGACCTACTTAAGCATCAAGTTCAATGAGTTTAGAAATTATACGGGGTTGTACAATAACCATGACAGAGCAAATATAGACCATTTCCATCACCCCTAAAACTTCCCTCCTGCCCCTCTGCTTTTCTCTGTTTCAATTTACTTTATTTTTTATTTTTGACAAGTAAACAAAACCAAATAAGACCCTGGGGCATGTCAGGCACACATTCCAATTGGGGAAGACAAAGCGTAAGAAAGACAAGATAACTACCCAGCATGGATCAGTGTTAGGATTACAAGGAAACTGCAGGCCTCCATTGCTGGAGTGGAGAGATGCTATTACTTATCCAATCTTGCCAATGAGAAAGGAAAGATCACTTCATTTCTTTTCTTTCTTTTTTGGAAAATAAATAAATACCAGAAAGAGTTTGGTGGTTGTGTGTGGATGTCAGTGTGTATTTTCTGTGCCTGAAAGTGAACTTTTTCAAAGTGTTTTAAGGCCACACACATCTGATAGGCCCATGGGATTGTCTTTTTAAAAATATTTTTATTGAAGCAACATTAGTTTATAGCATTACTTACATAGGTTTCAGGTATACAGCCTTTTAACCACAATCTGTATATACTACCTCCAAAAAGTTCAACTCTGTCCTTCAAAATACAATTGGCCTCTTTTACCCCCATTGACCTAGCCCCCTGCCCCTAACTCTGGTAGCCACTAATTTGGTCTTCTAGTCCAAAAGTTTATTCTTGTTTTATTTAGTTCATTTTTTCAAATTTGATGCACCACATATGACTAAAATGATACAGTCCCTCTGACTTATTTCACTAAGCATAATACCCTCTAGGATGCTCCATGTTGTTACAAATGGCAAGATTTTTTGTCTTCCCATTTAGAACAACGAAAGCGCGGCTCCTTGGCCAGTTTTCGTTTAATTTACATAAACACACTCTTTAAGGCTGAAGCAAATCTGACTGGTTTTCAACATGAAAATAATATAAAGCTGTTCCTGGAGTTATTCTGAACAGAACTCATCTCTCATCCTAGTGTAACAGAGATGTATATGATAATCAGTATTTAATCATTTTTCCTCATGTGGCAAATTTCAAAGCACGGAACAACTCAAAGTAGTCACATTCCACAGAAAAACGTCACGTTTCTCTCTGGATCTTCTTGCTGATGTATTTCTGTTACTGAACCCTCGGTTCTTGTGCAGCGGTGTTGAATGAAAATCAAACCAGCTGTGGCGGAGGGAAAGAGTCCATTTATTTTCTGCAGCAAAGGGAGACAGGGGAGACCTGAGTCTCAAATCCTGTCTTTCTGGGCAAAAGCAAGCAGGAGTTTTGAAGTGGAGTCTGAGCTTGGGAGCTGCTTGATAAGAGAGCTTCCCCTCAACAGGTGGTCGGCTGGTCACCTCTGGCTTCAGTACCAGCCACATAACCCCGACCCAGATCATAGGGAATGCTGTGTGCAGAACCTTGGTTTCTCCACATTTGAGACACCCATGTGCCAACAACATCCCAGGTCGGCGTGACCTCTAAGCTGTTTTTGAGACTTGCAAGACTCAGCGGGTGGGGCGGGGAGGAGCAGAAAACAGTAAAATATTAACCCATAAGGGGAGGGAGTGGCAGACAAAACATAGCTCATTAGTGGTAATTCTTAGTGGGCTACGAACATTTTGTTATTAAGGGATACGGTTCTATGTCCATCATCAGAGTCCTCTATTTCATCTGATCAAGAACGACGTTAACATCGCTACGTTTTCTAGGATTTGACATTTTCAGCAATCAGGAATTACCATGTTTTGTAAATGGAAATACCACGAAGGAAAGCAGAATGCTATAAATAGAATAACATCCTTTGTTTCCAAAGTTTATCTATATACAAGGTCAATGTGATGATAATAATACAAACATATTTCTTGGCAAACTTGGGAGGTAAGGTTGGGACTATAATTCACGAGTTACCTTGGGTCAAGAGCTGCAGCTGTCAGTGCGGCCAGTGAGTATTCTCGGGGCAAACAGGAAATGGGTTCATAGCTAAATAGTAGTCCGTTGTGTTTAGATACATCTGTCTTAGCCACTCATCTGTCTATGGGCACCTGGGTTGTTTCCAACTCATGGCTATTGTGAATAATGGTACTATGCACACGGGGGTGCACACATCTTTTCAAATTAGTGTTTTCCTCTTCTTTGGGTAAATATTCAGAAGTGGAATAAATGGATCATATGGAATTTCTATTTTTATTTTTGAGGCATTTCCATACTGTTTTCCATAATGACTGTAGCAATTTACATTCCCACCAGCAGTACAGGAAGAAAGGTCAGGGAGAGTACTCAGAAAGGGAAGTATGTGCTCACCTGTGCTCAGTGTTGCAGACATGACAGTTATGTCATTGAGACTCATCCGAAGATATGCCCGGATTTGTATCATGCGCCAGCAGTGCCAGAAGAGGTGGTCCACGGATTTGATTTGTGTCAGTCCTGTAAGAACACTTGTCCATGGGGCTTTGATTCTGCCAGCAGAGCTAGGTGATACTTCACAGCCTGCTATTCCCTTTTCCAGATGTCACTGGGTAAAACACAGAGGCAGAACAGAGGTGGGTGCTGTGGGCAGGTGCTTTTGTGACAGGACTCCATTCTGTGTGTTTTAAGATATATTGTTCCGTGATGAATAGTTTTCACATAATATAATCATTTCTCCAACTCTAGATCATGTTTTAGAAGTCTTCAGAGTTATGATGAAAAATTTTGGTGTTTTATAAAAATGATAAAATCCACAATGCCTAGTAAACTAACTCCATAGAGATTTTCCCATCAGTCCATAACTTGAATATATTTTAATGCAAAAAAGAACCCTAGGTTGTGACTACACACTTATTATTCCTCCACCTGTGTCTCCTGCTCCACGTTTGTAGTTGTACTGGCAGTTATAGTACAGACTAAGCTATTGACACCGTCATCTAGCCTTCGTTTGTTTTGATTCTCATTTTATTTTTCTATTGTGCTATTTATCAATATTTTCCCATGTTTTCCTCCACTTAAGCTTAAACTGAATTACACCTATATTAATTAAATTAACTTTAAATACTACAGAAAAAGACTTCATTGGATAGAGTGGAATTTTGGAGTGCCTCAGACTATTATAATACTTAAGATTTTTCTTATCTCCCCACAAAATCAGTTTTTCATCTCCCTGATGGTGATTTTATCCCCATTAATACTGCATATTTTATTAAATGTGTATAGATACATGCATATTTCATCATAAGACATTCTAAATTTTTAGAAATTCCTTGTCTAATTTGTAAACTCCACTTTTGACTTAAATACTATAAACTTTTTCAAAGCAGAGGTTGAGTTTAAGAAGTGAAATTTAGCTAAGAGGTTCATTTACAAAGGAAGCACTCATCTGTGAATGATTTATTACGCAAGGGGGGAATGTGGGCCTTTATTTTTTAATTGCTTCTCTCTCTACAGAATGTTCTGGAACTCCCAAAGAACATAGCACAAAAATAAAATTTGTAAATGGTAGTGCTATTTTACAGGGAAATCTGGGCTGATATGTACAAGTAATATGACAATATGAACTGCTGATTCAAGTCATTATCCTGGAATGTACTGAAGTTAAAGGCAAGAATAAGATGAGTAATCATTACTTTATGAGAAATTCTGAGGCAAATCCAGTAGACGAGATTTGAGTTGAAATTACTCAAACTCAAGAAAAAACAAAGGAAATGTTTCTGCCAAGTGAAATTCAAGGCACAAATTGGTCCCAAAGTTCCTAGATACGAAGACATGACTTTAAACTGGAAAACCCCAGTGAAGAGAGTTTTCCTTTGCAGAATAAAAGAACTCTGCTTTGCTCCTTTTTCTTTTATTATTTTTTATAATATTCAGCATTTTTTGAAAATTAGAAATGAAGCACACAGCTTCCGTCATTTTGTGACAAAAAGAATAGTATATAGAAGAAACTTAAAACTAATTTTGAACTGGCCTAATATACGCCTATGAAGACCTTGCTAGATTTGTTTCCTTCTTTCTTACATGTAAATATATAGAATTAAAAAAATAAAACTGCGTTCATGCTATATAGAGTATTAAACTCCATTTTAAACAATCACATAGTAAGCATTTCACCATGGATTTAAATAATTTTTAAATCAGTATTTTTCAATCTGTCATTTAGAGGTATAATATTTTATCACATTGTAAGCCATCATGTTATATACACTTCTTTTTGCTAGTTTTTAAAATTGAGCATATAAACTAAATTTTTGTTTACATTTCTGATGATTTCCTTAGATGTAGATTTATTATGTTGAAAGGTATAAATGAACTTTTTTTTTAAGGAAAGGTACAAGCAGGAATGAAGGTGAATATGCAAGCAGGCAGGAAGAAAAAGGAGGAGGAAACATCTTTATTTATTTTATTTAGCTGTTCCGTTTCTCAGCCCCAGGTCTTTGGAAAGTGTGTCAACTACTTCTGGCCAGAGATGGTGGACCCAACCACTATTCCACTAAGGAGCACCCGTGTGAAATGTTTTAAGTGTCTTTGAAATGAGATAGAAATCAAACTTTATTGTTTCCAAAGTTTTAGACAACTGTTCCAATCCTCCTTCCCCATTCTTTACATTTGCATGCATGTACACATAACACACACACATACAAAACATATATATATGCACACACACATACACAAATTTTAGTTCAGCCTTTTAAATTTTTGCTTGGTTTCTGTCCTCTTTATCATTATTCTTCTCCCCTTTATTTTCTCATCCCTTTTACCCATATTGATAGCATAGTTTTCATCCTTCCATATTTTAGTGTAAATATTCTAAATATTTTAAGTTTTCCTTAAAAAATGTATGACTATAGATGACATTGATGTATGATATATAGGAACATTGTTAAGAAAGTAAATCCTAAGGGTTCTCATCATGAGAAAATTATTTTCCTCTTTATTTTCATTTTTACTTTGTATCTATGTGAGATAGATGTTAGCTGAGCCTATTATGGTAATAATTTCATAATCTGTGCAAATCAAACCAATCTGCTGTATGTCTTAAACTTCCATGGACATATGCCAATCATTTTTAATAATGCTGAATAAATGTAAAACCAGTTTACTATTGAACTAATATATTAAAGTGACTACTTACAGGGTATCATATTTTAGTTGGGACTTCTTTTATTACTGAGTTCAAGAAACTTTTCAGGTTATTAATTTATAAACATGTCAGCTAGGTTGTAAATATTTCAGAGTTTTTTTTTCGCAGACATTTAAAGTTTGACCAGTTGTTTTCCATGTTGTGGTAAAGTTAATATAACATAAAATTTACTATCTTAACCATTTGTTTAGCTTCGTTTTGGTTTTTCATCCCCGCCCACCCCCGGGACACAAACCCAGGTCCTTGGGCTTTCCATGGTCTGCGTCTTAGTTGCCTCCGCTACCAGCACCACATTCAAGTGTGTGGTCAGTGGTATATTCATATTTTTGCACAACCGTCACATCTGGAGATCCACCACCTACCACCTGAACACTTTTCATCTTGCAAAGCTAAACTTTGTGCCGTGAAATGATAATTTCTCATTCCTCCCTCCTCTCAGCACCTGAGGCTACCATTCTACTCCGCTATGTGAGTTCAGCTTATCATAAGTAAGATCGAACAGTAATTCTCTTTCTGTGTCTGGCTTATTTCCTTTAGTATAATGTTTTTCGGTTTCACCCATGTTGTCACACGTGACCGAATTCCCTTTTTATTCATGCTTACTAACATGACATTGAGTATATTTACCATGCTTTCTTTATCCTTCGTCCATCAGTAGACATGAATGTTGTTTTCATGTCTCAGCTGTTGTGGATAATGCGACAGTGAACATGGGAGTGTAGCATTCTCTTTGGGATAGTGATTTTCTAGCCTTTGGAAATATACCCAGAAGTAGGATTGCTGGTCACTATGGCTCTTCTACTTTTAATCCTGGAGGAACCTCCATGCTGTTTTCCATAGTGGCTGTAGCATATCCATTCCCACCAGCACTGTACACTGGTTCCATTCTCCCCACATCCTTCCTCACGCTTATTATCTCTTGTCAGTTTGGGGATATCCATGAGGCATGAGGGGATATCTCATTGTGATTTTGATTTGCATTTTCCTGATGACTAGTGTTGAGCACCTTTTCATGTATCTGTTGGACATTTCTATGCCTACTTTGGTAAAATCACCTATTTTTTAACCTGGAGAATATAGTCATTTTTCACTAATTTTTGCTGCTATTTACCTCTGTGCCTTCTTTATTCTAAGATTATGTATGTGTGTGTATATCTGTATATATATTTTTCATTTGAAAATATGTTTATGAATATTCAATCCATATTTTCATTTTTAACAGGTATTGACTCACTTAGAAATTAATTTATTAAATTGTATGATCTGGGGCTGTAGCTTTATTTGCATAAATGTATTTAGTTTCCCTAAGAATTATGACACTCCCCTAAGTCTAAATGTTCTCTCTTTCCCAACTTTTGAAATAGTTTATTTATTATCTTTGGATTGGAAATTGTACTCATAATGGAGTAAATTGTCATGTAGACTTTTCAACTCCCTCACTTTTGACTCGAGTTCCAGGCGCACTGTGGTGGAGTGGCCACTGGGTCCACCACCTCTGGCCAACCACAGTTCACATACAACCAGGGATCTGGGTTCACATCCCAGGGATAAGAGAAAGAGAAAGGATGAACAACTAAGTAAAACAAATAAAAATGCTTCCTCCTCTCTCTCCCTGCCTGCCTACCTACTAGCCTTCATTCCTGCCTGCACCTTTCCTTTAAAAAAAAAAAACCCTCATATTAAAAAAAATGGCTTCACTTAAGATGTGGAGGGCTTCTGTGATTGGAACGACTTGTTTGACTTTTCTCTAACTTGTATCAATAAAGTCAGATGTGGTCAAGCAGTAGCCAATTCATCCCCTCTTTGGATTGTTTTCCCAAAGGAGCTAGTGTAAGACTGTAGGACTATCTCTTTACCACAAAGTCCTTTGAAGTAGTGGAGTTTCTTGAAATGTCTTTAAGTGTCTGCTAATAATATATTAGATTCACATGACGAGGCTTATGTTTTGTTTTTAAAGGGGAAGGACGGTGGGCTGGAATGAAGGCAGGCAAGCAGCAAGCTAGTTGCCCCCCACCCCAGCCCTGGGTCTGAAACCCGTGTCCGTGGGCTGTATGTAGACTGTGCCTTAGCCACAGGTTTAATACCTGAGCCACCAGGGTGTGCTGGTTTATGTTTCTTAAATTCTTTGCACCTGATTTTCTTTGCTTGTAAATTGGGGAGAGCAAGAAATGAAAACACCTTCTTTCTGCTGCTGTGAGGACTAAATGTGTTAATATACAGAGAGCATTGAGAACTAGGCCTGGTGTTATTATTGGTAGTGCTTATCAAATGTCAAAATCACCTGTTCATTCGGTTTTATATTTAAGGCCTTTGCAATCTCTTGGGCAGCTCTAAGTGCCATCAACTAAGCTATCTGAAGTTTCTCTAGTGTACCTACTCTAACCTGGATCAGCATTTTGGCACACACTACTCCTTTGCCTACAGTCTTCATCCCCATCCATGTTATCTGCCTGTCTTCCAGAATTTCTCAACACCTTTCACTTTCTTCAGTACAACCACCATGCACTCATTTTAAAATTCATTCATTTATAAACATTTATTGAGTGACTAATTCATGCTAAGCACATTGTATACTAATGAATTCTTAGCCCACCTGCTCCTGGGGTCCATGGTCTCCAATGGGCATTTCTCACCAGAGAACTGTTCTCACTAGAACTCAACACTAGAGGAAGAAATGCCTTCCAATATGTATAACACCCTTACCTTTTCCTTTCTGGACTCCTGTCTTAAGGCATCAGAATCCTTTTGGGGAAGTATTAAATAATCTGCAGACTAATTTGAGTCTAAAGGTGGAAGGAGCCTTCTTATGAGAAAACAAATGAAAAACTAGTAATGTAACCTGTTCATACTCTTTTCTACCAGGGAGAAATAAATTATTTATCAAGCTTGCCAAATGAGTGTGGATAGTAAGTCCTATAAACCTAGCTTTAAAATAGAAAGGCTTTCCTGGTGTTGCCCTTATTGGAAAACTCTGGTTATTAGGATTCAGGAGCTGGGAAACAGTTGCTGACCTGACAGGAGACATAGGAAAGAATTTGACCAATCAGAGTCTGTCTCCTTGCCCCCTACCCCATACACACATGTATACACACATGTACACATAGGTACATACACCTGCATACACACAAGTTCACTCACACGCTTTTATATAATATCCCTCTCTCCAAGGGTTCTTGCCAGGATTCCACATCAGAGAACCCACACCCCTGCCCTTTCCCCAGGAAGGACAGTCGGAAACAGGTCTCTCTGCTTGAGGTCTGTGAATTTCTGGGTACTCTTGCCCTAAAGCTTCTTAACTAGAAACAAGCCCCAGATCTTCCTGTCTGTTCTGTTTGTCTGGACTTTCCAAAAACAAAGGACTCTCTTTCCTTGAAACACTCCTCTACCACTCATATGATTGTATTCAATTCTAGTTTACTCAGTATTTTTTCAGAAGAGACACCAAGATGGAAGCCTGTTATGTCCTCCCAAGTTTAACTGCCAGCATCCTCCAAAGAGCCAGGGCTCTAGGGACAGGGCTGTGAGGTAGCTTGTGTTCCCTCTAGTGGCTTCACAAGAGCACAACACCGATGTTCAACTAGAGGACAGGCGTACACTGTTTTGCATTTTGTTTTCCTTAAGAGTTAGGGGTGCGTATTTTTGGTTGGTTTGTCTTTATGTGGGGTGGGTTTGTAAAGAGAGGAAAGAGGGAAGGGAGAAAGAAAAGGAAGAAGTGTTTTAGGAAGGAAGGAAGAGAAAGAAGAAGCATCTTAATTAGTTGTGCATTTAGTTTCTTCACGGGGCATGTTTTAAACAGTCAATTATTTCAATTTTCAGACGAGTAAAAAAGCAGGCCTTTTAATTTTAACATTAAATAACAGTCAAATTTGGAGTTTAATCTCCTTCATATCTTTTGATTGTTTATTTTATTTTATTTTTTAAAAGAAAGGTATAGGCAGGAATGCAGGCGAACAGGCAAGCAGGCAGGAAGAGAGCAGGAAGACACATTTTTATGTGTTCTATTTAGTTGTGTATCTAGGTTGTCTCACCCCATCTCCAGGACATGAACCCGGGTCCTTGGGATGCATGTGGACTGCACTTGGCCAGAAGCAGCAACTTACATTTCTTTTAAAAACAACTTCACTTTTAAAAATACATGATAATTTGAACATCATGTAATGGGAGTGCAGAATTATAATTCGTTCTATTCTCTCAGTCTTCAGGTGATCCAGAAAAGAGGAGAACATAACATGCTTACCACATAGGCTTTGAACACAAACAGCGACAAGGAGGGTGGGGAGCTGTACTCGCGCCCTCCATTTGAGGCTACCATTTTCAACATGGCGCACTGACTGAGAGCTCGTCTCATCTGAAGAGAGAAGGTGAAACCTACGCTTAGTCCAAGCTGCCCTGAAGCTCTGCCTGTGGCAGTTAGTGTTCAGTGTCTTTCCATACGTCATGTGCTGCATTTCTATCGCCTTAACCGCAGCCCAGCTTTGCCTCCTGATGCTTCCTGTCCCAGACAGCAATCAAGCAGCAAGGCCATCACAGCTCCTGTACCGGCAGGGACACATTTTATGGGCTCTGCCCTCTGCTGAAGTGTGATTTATTCAGCTCTGTCACTCGCCACCACTTGCTCTTTTTAGTATTTAGCAGAGGCTTGAAAGTAATCTCCTTTCCAAGTCATTTGCCACTGCACAGATGGCTGACCCAGTCATATATCCTTAAAGCTATGTTCACCCTACCTATGTGATGGCTAATTTTATGTGTCAGCTTGACTGGGCTAAGGGATGCCCAGAGAGCTGGTATAACATTATTTCTGAGTGTGTCAGGGAAGGTGTTTCTAGAAGATATTAGCATTTGAGTGGATAGACTGGATTATGGAGATGGCCCTGACTGATGTGCAGGGGCATCTAGTCTTTTAAGGACCTGAACAGAGTGAGGTGGAGGAGGGAAGATTCTCTTTCTCATAAAAAGAGACCTTATTTTCTCCTACCTGTAGACAGCAGGCCTCCTGGTTCTTGAGCCCTTGCGTTCTGATCAGGACTTACACTACTGGATCCTTTAAAGTCTTTGAGCTCAGACTGAATTACATCAAGGACTTTCCTGGGCCTCCAGCTTTCTGATGGTAGATGGTAGGACTTTCACCTCTGTAATCCTGTGAGCCAGTTCCTATGATAAGCCTCCTCTCTTGCTTGTGTGTCTCTGGAGGGCCTTACTTATGCACTCTGCAACAGCCATGTTTTTTTGAGTCCTGTGTCCTTCCTTAAATGCCTTATGTTAGGGTCACTTGTTAAGGTACTCTCAAAGGAAATGAATTTTGTAATGGGGCAAAGTCACTGGACTATGTGACAAGTTTATCAAGGACATCCATGAAAAGCCAGCAACGGAAAGTACCCATAATAACAATAACCTGAAGTTTTGAGAAACTGAAACACGTATGTCAGGGAGATACAGTGCAGGGCCACCTAAAGGACAATGATCTCTGAGAATATGGGCGCTGTCTCCATAAGCTCTGCAATCCTAGTGCATGATTCTTTACTTCACATGGTAGTTCTCATATCCTGAGGCCCTCTCTGAAGCAGGAACTGAAAATAGGGCAAAACAGACACTGAGCGTTTCTTCTTATCCTCCTTCTCCTCTTCCTCCTTATTTTCCTCCTCCTCCTCTTTCTCCTTCACATCATCATCATCATCATCATCATCATCATCATCATCATCATCATCATCATCATCATCATCCTGTTTTCAACTAGCTTCTCCTCTCCTCCAACACTCACCTCCAATGCAGGTATTGCCTTTTCTGTGAACTGGGGACTGGGAGAGTCCAATCACCATTAAGGTGGCCCTAAGAATATTTTAATACAGGAATTACTATGAGATGTGTCAAAAGCTATGAACTAAAATTCACTAGGATTGGTGCTATCAGTGCTCTTGGATTCAAATCCCTGGGTGAAAGGACAGGACTAATTAAAACAGCAGTCCATTGTCAGGGATAGGATTAGCAGCATTTACCTCTATGTAGAGTGCATTACCTGATGTAGTCAATAGACCCATGAAATGGGTGATATCACTGTCATCCATTTCACAGTGGTGAATCAAGATGGGGAGTTTAGTCTCATCACATTGGTTGAGATATTGGTTTTGAATATAAGCTGTTCCCAGATCTTATACTCAGAGCTCCCAACCCCAACACATCCGCTGACAGGACTGGGCAGAAGTCACTGACTTTGGTGCACACCTACTCATACACTCTCCTCTACCGCTGACCCTTAAACAACATGGCTGAATATGTGGGTCCACTTGGATTTTCTTGTGAACAGATTGATAGGACCACAACTGGGTTGAAACCATAGAGGAACTTGAATGTATGGTTTCCTTTAAGAAAAACAGAAAAGGATCGCTCCAACAAGGAATCCCCACCCTTTCACAGGAATTTGATGAATATTAATGAGTATGAACTCTTTTCTATGTTGTCTTCTAAGAGCTTTATAGTTTCTGGTCTTATGTCCAAGTCTCTAATCCATTCTGAGTTCATTTTTGTGAATGGTGTTAGAGAGTGGTCTAGCCTCATTCTTTTGCATGTGGCTGTCTAGTTTTCCCAACACTGTTTGTTGAAGAGACTTTCCTTTTTCCATTGTATGATTTTGGCTCCTTTGTTGTAGATTAACTGACTGTATGTGAGTGGGTCAGTTTCTGGTGATTCAGCTCTATTCCACTGATACGTGCCTCTCATATTATTCCAGTACCATACCATTTTGATCACTATTGCTTTGCAATATAGTTCGAAGTCTGGAAGTATAATACCTTCAGATTTGTTCTTTTTTTCTAATGATTGCTTTGACTATTCAGGGTCTTTTGTTGTTCCATACAAATTTTAAGAATTTTTTCTTCTATTTCCTGGAAATGAGCCCGTGGGCTTTTAATGGGGATTGCATTAAATCTATATATTGTTTTGGGTTAGATGGCCATTTTAATGATATCGAATCTTCCCAGTCACGAGCAGGGGATGTCTTTCCATTTTTTTGTGTCCGCCTCTGTTTCTTTTAAGAAGGACTTGTAGTTTTAATTATATAGATCTTTTACTTCCTTTGTTAGGTATATGCCCAGGTATTTCATTCATTTAACTTCTATTATAAATGGTATGATTTTTGTGATTTTGTTTTCTACTAGCATATTGTTTGTATATAAAAATGCAACAGATTTTTGTGCATTGATTTTCTAGCCTGCCACTTTACTGTAGTCATTGATGATTTCTAGAAATTTTTTGATAGAGTTTTTGGGATTTTCAATATATATATATAATCATGTCATCTGCAAATAATGAGAGTTTTACTTCCTCCTTTCCAATTTGGATTCCTTTTATTTCCTTTTCTTGCCTAATTCCTCTGGCTAGGACCTCCAGTACAATATTAAATAGCAGTGGTGAGAGTTGGGACCACCTTGCCTTGTTCCTGACCTAAGAGGAAGTGCCTTCAATTTTTTTCCATTGACTATGATGTTGGCTGTGGGTTTTTCATATATAGCCTTTATTATGTTGAGGCATGAACCATCTATTCCCATTTTATGGAGGACTTTTTTAATCATAAATGGGTGTTGAATCTTGTCAAAAGCTTTCTCTGCATCTATTGATATGATCATATGGTTTTTCTCTTTGCTCTTGTTAATATGGTATATGACATTAATAGATTTACATATGTTGAACCATCCTTGCACCCCTGGGATTAATCCCACTTGGTCATGATGGATGATCTTTTTGATGTATTGTTGAATTCAATTTATTAATATTTTGTTTAGAATTTTTATATCTATATTCATTAGAAATATTGGTTTGTAATTTTCTTTCTTGGTGACATCTCTATCAGTTTTTGGTATCAGTGTAATGTTAGACTCATAAAAAGTATTTGGCAGAGTTCCCTGTTCTTCAATATTTTGGAAGAGTTTGAGATGAACAGGTGTTAATTCTTCTCTAAAGATTTGGTAGAACTCATTGGAGAAGCCATCTGGTCCTGGGCTTTTGTATATATATTTCTCTGTACCTTTGCTCTATTCCGCATTCAGTTTCTGTTTCTGAGGGTTCAGTTTTGCCTTTACCCATAAGGTGGCGCTAGCGGGTATCATTGAGATTTGGGACTGCCTTCTCACTGTATTCCAGGGGGTGGGGCATCCATTGGGTGGGATTTCCTGTGGGTGGATGTGCAGTGGGCGGGATTTCTTCTCAGTGAACCCCAGGCTCTGGAACAAAATGGTTGTGGGAGGGGTTTGATCTGGCAGATTTCTGGTTATGACCTTGCACAGTGCATGGACTTCAGCTCAACTTCCAGTGCACTGGCTCTCCTATCACTCCCAAGTTGGCCTTCTGTGGCTCTGCATCTCAGCCCCACTGGGCCCGCCTCTCGCTGTCTCTGCAGCTGGTCCGGAAATCCCTAGTCTCCTCCTCACCTCACACCTGGAGACTCCCGAACTCTGTCCCAAATCCAAATCAGTGGCTTAGCTGAGAATCTCACCATGTGCCCTCACCCACCATTAATCATCAGCTGTTCTGTCTCCAGATGAAGTGCCAGTCATTTCTTTGTGTTTATCTCACGAAAATAGGTGACTTTTTTTGTTTTTTTCGGTGTCTGTGGGGAACTACCCGAAAGTGCATCCTATGGAGTCACTATCTGGAAGTTGATCTCATGGAGACTTTATTTCCTTGCAACACTATTTTTCCCAGCACATGATTTGTCTCTAACGCAGGTATAGTGGATGGAAAATGTGACTTCCATGCTTTCTTTGTGAGATAAATATAAAATGAACAAGAATCCCTAGTACACGTATCACTTCACACTTGAATGATCTCACTTAGTCCTTACAGCAGTCTTGTCACACTCCTGGAAAAATGTTATTTCCCATTTTATCATACAAATTACTAAGGAATGGGGAAAAGAGAAAGAAAGAGAATAAATACTATTTAGAAGTCAGCTTTATAAAAAGTGTCTAAATCTAAAATGATGAAAGAGAAGAAAATATTTTTTTTAAATTGAAGTAACATTGACTTACAATATTCCATAGGTTTCAAGTATACACACTTATATATCAACATCTGCATATACTACGTTTGTTGTCAAAAGTCTTGTTTCCATCCGTCACCACACCAATCACCCCCTATACCCAATTTATCCACCCCACTACCCCTTCCCTTCTGGTAACCATTATTTTGTTCTTGTTGTCTAAGAGTTTTAATTTGGTTTGGTTTGGTTTGGTTCATAATTTTTTTATTTATGTACCATATATGAGAAAAGTCATATGATATTTATTTTTCCTCTCTCTCATTTATTTCACTTAGCATAATGCCTTCTAGATGCACCCATGTTGTTGTAGATGGTGGGATTTTATTTTTTATAGCTCAGTAGTACTCCATTGTGTGTGTGTGTGTGTGTGTGTGTGTGTGTGTGTTTGTGTGTTTGTGTTCTTTCTCCACCCTGTTGATGGGCACTTGGGTTGTTTCCAAGTGTTGATTATTGTGAATACTGCTGCAATAAACATGGGCATACTGATATTTTTTCATGTTAGTGTTTTCATATCCTTTGTATAAATACCCAATAGTAAAATACCTGAATATTAATTTTTTGAGAAACTTCTGTAACAGTTAAACCAATTTACATTCCTGCCAACAATATGATGGTTCCTTTTTTTTTGCTACATCCTCACTAACATTTGTTTCTTGTCTTTTTGAATAATCACCATTTTACAGGTGTGAGGTGTTATCTCATTGTTGTTTTGATTTGCATTTAATTCTTATAGAACAGGCAGCAAACAATAAGAATGGGAGAGGTCTGACGTGGGAAAAAATGGAATTGGAAGCGATGCCCTGGTGACAGTTGAACTGAAAGCTCTAGATGAGAAATACTAAAGCCTTGTTTCTGAGGTTCATGGAATAGATGTCCTACACTTGAATTCTGAAGTTCTAAAATGTACTGGAAATAAGCATGGTCCACATCCTGGAGGAATCAGCGGGCTGCCCAGTAGGCTGAAAGGGAAAGCACATGTCTCTCTTCATCGCCTTTCACTATTTTTACTTGAAGTGAGCTCTATATGAATCAGCCAGGCATACTTTGGCTGCCCTTATACCATGGGGTTCGAAGGAAGTAAATGAGATTTTGATGGGAAAGAGTAACGTGAGAACATATTTTAAAGATCAGTAATTCACATTCCCATAAATCAACAATGTGTGAATTATACCTTCATTAAAACTGATTCAGCAAACTAACAGATTGAGAAGCTCCTGACAATATAGGTTTATGGAAGAAAACTTCAGCTGAAAACAATCTTCAGTTCAGACCTGTACTTCTAACTGGTCTTTTCTCTTCCTCAAACTCAAAATTTTTTTAAGACAGGTAGGCAGAAACGAAGTGAGAGGAGGAGCACACGTTTATATTTATTTGATTGTTCCTCCTGGGTCCCAAGAGGTGAACTCCAGTCCTTGGGTTGTATGTGGACTGCACCTGAGGCAGGGACTTAACCTCCGAGCCACCAGGGCCACCTCAATTCAATTTAATAATTAGATATAGAGGCAGGCCCTGCACAAGTGGTACTGATTTGAATCCTTTACCCTACTGATTATGAACACATCTTTTGCATCTTCTCAGTCTTTAATTTGGGATTCTTGTTTTTCCCCCAAGTATCTCTAATTCTTCATTTGTAAAATAGAGAATACAATTTGTGATTGCCAGGGAAAAGATTATAATTAAAAAAAACAACTTGTACAGCATATCTGGTATTAGAAGAGAATTTTAATCTGTGAAGTGCTGATTAATTATAGATAATAGCTGGGAAAACAAACCTTTTTCTCCCTGAGAGAGGTGTCTCCTGGTAAACAATCATGTACCAACTGGAGTCTGATCTCTTGTAACCTCCTGAGGGAACAGAGAAAAAAGAGAATTTAATCTTTATTCATGAACTTCTTTCTCTGAGGATAAAAAAGGTAAGATGAGCTGAAATGGTCTCTGTCTTTGGGGAATGTTTCAGTGAAATGATTAGGATAGCAACTATTATTTTGAGCTCTGAGGCTCTGTTGCCTTAAAAGCACTATAATCTTCACCTAGAGAAGAACACGAGTAGATGGGCCAAGCGTTTGTTTAAGTAGCATGTGGTTATTTATGCTCACGGAAGTTCAAAATCCAAGCAGAGGTTGGTAAATGGGCTGGGCATTAAATACAAAAGAGACAAAAGTCTGATGAAGTTGGTAGGCAGTTCATCGCCTGTTCCTCCTACATGGATCTACACTGGTAATGTAGCCGCCATGATGAATGGATTGGTGGCGGAATCTTCCCGGTTGAAAGTTCACTGGCACCAGCAATGAAGGGGCAAGCTCATTCTATTTCATTTCATGGTTCAGCGGGAGTGCTACCCCAGACACCATTACCATCATGGAATATTTCTTGAGGGAACAGGGATTGCTTGCTCCTTTATCAAACTGTTTGTAGCAGAGTTCCATAGGATTTCTCTTTCTTGGATCACGCACTTGTTCAGGGAACTCATGATCTACCTTAGTTTTCTCTTCCTCCAGAGAACATTCTTCTCACCAAGATGCTCTCTGAGATTTTTTTTTCTGACTTAAGAAATCTGGGATCTAATACATGGTTGGATATAAGAACTGCTTGACTCTATTTGAGATTCACCTCTTCCTCCAGCACTCACCACATTTAGCTAATTCATATCTGCTCTCACCATTACTTTGCTGACCACTCAGTTTAAGAGCTGCTCATGTGGAATCTTCCACATGATTCTAGAAAAGTTGTATCTAGATACTCAGGCGGAGTAGCATGGCTTTCCAACATTGTGGGTCCAATCTTGATCTGTGAATGATGAAGCTTTAGGCTAAGTTCTGCTTTTCTGTGGAAAACAGTAAGAATGAACCAATACCTAGTGTCACTGAAATGCCAGTGTCCAATCACCATGTCATATCAAAGAGTACTAGGCATCACTTTTACCCAGTGGGTAAGAGAGGATAAGAGTGAGAACCATCTGAGCATGAGCAATTCCTTTTCACTGGGGCTTTTTTTTTTTTTTTTGACAGTGATCACCCCATTCCTCAGATAATCACTTATTTTATTATCTTATATTGGCTATAGATTATATAGGATTAGGGTAAGTAGTAACAGTGATTTCATCAAAGTAAGCAAATTATCTTTTCACCTCCCTTGTTGAAGCTAAGAATGAAGGACAATGTGGGAAGACTTGTATTACAGATGGGAAATCAATAGAGAAAGCCAACAAAACCAAAAGCGGGTTCTTCGAAGAGATCAGTACAATTTATAAGCTTGGCACACCCTGGCAGTAAGTCTGTGACTCTGGCATAGTCCACATAAAGCCCAAGGACCTGGGTTTGTGACCTGGAGCTGAAGGGAACAACCAATATAAACAACTCACTGAATAAATAAATATTTCTTCCTCCACTCCCTTCCTTCTTTCCTGCCTGGTATTTGACTTCATTTCTGCTTGCTTCCTTCCTCAAAAATAAAAAAAATAAAAAAAGAAGAAGACATAAATTGCTAATCTCAACAAAATGAATGATGGGCTATAACGACTGATACTATGGGCATTAAATAGGTAATGAAGGAATATTCTGAGCAACTCTGCTACACATTTGATAACCTAGAAGAAAGGGATGAATTCATTGAAAGGAACAATTTAAATAGATAATCTGAAAATGTAAATTGGAGGGATTTGATACTAAAGGTCAATGAGCAACATTTAGCAAGTACAATCTGTGAAAAAATTATACTGTTTTCCCATTAATGCAAGCAGAAATATCAGGAAAAATCTTGCTCTTCAAAATATAAAATAAGTATAAATAACTAATGGATAATAGAGAAGACACAGAGAACATTTAAATGTTTACAAAGGAACAGGTAAACAGAACATAGGAAACAACCCATCTGATTCTTTCTCTAAGTTCTACTGTTCCATTCCATTTGGGGACTTTAGTGCATACTGTTTTATTCTTAACTGTCTCATATCCAAAGACATGACCAATACAGTTCTTGAACGAGAAACTTATCCATGCTTCTCGTTTAATCCCTAAAGAACCTGTCAGAAGCGCATGCAGACTAAATCTACATTTACTAATACGACCTAATAACTCTTAAAGCCATGTCTTAATTTTCTGCCTAAAAGAAAAGAATAACTATGATGATGGAGCATTGAGAGAATTGGTAGATTGCAGAAATTGTTCCTCTTTTTATAAAAAAAAAAAAAAACCAACTTCCCTTTCTGACAATCTCCCACCTGGCCTTCAAAATGCTGTTCAACTGTGGCCTCTGAAATCCTCCCAGATTCCCAGGCAAAGACTCTTCTCATACCTCTGTTCTCAAATGCCACTCTGCTGATACATTGAGTATTGATTGAAACTATGTGTTCGAGCAGCTTCCCTTCAAAGGCAAAGATGTGTGTTTTTCATCTCGACGGCACCACCACTTTGGCACAACCTCACTAAAAATATTAACTTAAGGAAGAGAAGATACAAATTATAGGTAGATCTCAGTAACAGATTTTATCCTGAAGACCCAGGTCTCTTTTCTCTAATCCTCAGTTACAGACTAACCTCTGACTCTAGTTTTTCTCTCCTATTCAGTCTCCCTTTAACTGATGAGAAATAAACTCACACCCAGCCCCAGGCAAAAGAAGCCCACTCTGGTTCTCCTCGCAGGCCTCAACTCGCTTCCTGCCTCACATTTCCTGCAGATGAAGGATGTGATTATGTTTGGTTGGGAGGTGGACTCTCAAAATTTCTTCCTTTCTACTTTCCACAAGAATATAAACAGGAATGGAGGCATCCAAAACAGTGTTCTTTGAGAAGTAGAACTGATAATGTCACACAGGAGTTGAAAACCATGTTTATAGTCACGGGACCAGAGTCAAGGTAAGAAATTTGTGAGAAATTTGTGGCTCAGATTTGCGTGTGTCAATTTGATTGCAGCCGGGGTGCTGGAGGAAAGGAAACCCTTTAATAAGGGCCCATTGGGGTTCATTTGCAACATCTTCATGGTGCTGTGTTTGATCAGTATTTCAAAGAAAGCAACACCATATTTTTACGGAAAGGGGTAGCAAGCAAGTTTCAGGGACAGAAGTGTCCCCCCACAGCGATGCTTTCTGTTAAAATCTCCTCACCTCACAGAATGACTGACAGCAGCTGCAGGAAGATGATCATTAAGGGAAATGCTCAGCACCTCAGGTGACACAGGGCGTGCTCATCTTCAGAGCCTGCTCTTGGAGCTGACAGTCACATGAGAAAAACTGAGAACAACCAGGCTCAGGAACAAATGAAGACAGATTTGAAGAGGGACTTTTGGTAACTGTTTCTGGGTCCATTCTGATGTCAAGGGCGTTTCTAAATTAAACATATTACCTGTTTACGCATCCCAGAGTGATAGAAATTTTCTTGCCGAGCATATAACCACTGAATTCTTGATTTTCTGGATTTCAAGGAAAGTATCTTTAAAAGGAATAATATGTAAAATATGAATAACAAAGATGAAGATTGCTGAAGGACATGGGTGGAGAGTAAAATATGGTGGGAGCTATAAGAAAGACGATATGGCCCATTAGAAACTCAATATTACAACGAACTACTTCCCATTTCCTCCTAGCTCCCTCGGAATTTCAGTATCAGTGCCATAGAAATGGGACTACAGGTATCCAGTTATCCCCCACTTTTCCAAAGCTTGTGTTAGATCATTTTGCTTTTTACGAAAGACCTAAGTGAGTACCTGTTTTTAGTAACTGAAAGAAATATGAAGTGGATTTTCCCTTTTATAACAAAAAGGGAAACAGTATTTGGCATTGGTTTTGCAGCAGCTGTTCTAGAAATGCTGCACATTTTGAGCCCTGGCAGTGACCTTGTCAGGGGCCTTCCTCAGGAGTTGATGTATCGATCATATTCTTGCTTTTTACTGGATATGAGTGTCATTTTCAGTTTGATGTATTATTTGGTAAGATTTGGTAGATTATTTGGGGGAATCTGGGAGCATTAAAACTTTTCCCACATGAATGAATGCTGCTAACTGCTTCTTCACTTTATACCATTCAGCTTATGAAAGGTTTCAGAGGAATGTTCCACTTTCAGATCACCAGGAAACCTATGCTGCTTTATAAAGAAAGTAAGAATAGAATATTTATCCAGCTCATTTCAGTCAGTCTTGACTTCCTTTGCCACATTCTAATATCTAGAATATTTCAATTATTGCTAAGGTGATTGATAATATTCATATTTCATTTCATATGGTAATTTCAGATGCAATTAGAAAAGATCATGGGATTTCCTATGGCTTAGGATGAAGACGAGTAAAGGATATATTGCTGAATGTTCAAATAGAATCTCTGTGTGCATTTGTGAGTGTGTGTGTAGTTTGTAAATGAGCACACAAATCAGCTGATGTACAATAATTTTTCAAGGAGAAATTTTATTGCTATGGTTTGAGCTGGCAGGTGTTATTTTTCCTGTTCTTCCTACTTTCTTATTCACTTGCTGACTAATGGGATATAACCCTTCCCTCTCAATGTGATACCCTCCTGTCTCAATCTCATCTTTTATACCAAGTGGGTATATAAAAGGAGAAAATATACACGTATCTGTATCTAACCTTTTTCTAGACCTACACGTGTACCCATTCTGTGCCATAGCTATCCTGTAACTCTTCCTTTACATATGCTCTTCCTTTTGCTATATTTATACCTATACTATAACTATACTGAAACCTATATTATATCTGTACTTACAGCTAACCCAAATTTAGCTTTTTATTGTTCTCAAGAGCCTGCCTAGGAAAGAACTGAGAAAGTTAAATCTGGAACTGAGAGCTTGAGGCTGAGGATGAGAGCCAGTGGGTCTCATGACCCCATGACAATAAATGAAGGCCCACCACCAGAGAAATGCAAAGGGCATTATCCTGAGCTTCTTATAGCAAGAAGTCAGCCATCATGACTTACTTTTTGGTAGAGATTCAAAGGCAAGAGAGGAGTAGGGAGCTTTGCAGTGAAAAAGAAGAGGCAGGTTCCAGGCTCGCCCTGAATGGAAACTACTGTCTTGGGAAAGTGGAGGTGGGTGGGTGAGACATCCTATGTGATTGGTTAGGGGTGCCTGTTTGCCCTTTTGGGTCCTAAATTGGAAGCAGGAACAAAAATTAAGAGAGCTGTCAGTTATTAAGCAGGTCCCAGTCTTTTGGGGCTGATTGTGACCAGGTTTATTATCTGGCTCCTGGGTTGTTAGCAGAGACGATAGTCTGACTTCCCACTAACCAGCCTTAGCAGGTTGGCTCCCTGGGCCATTTATTGAAGGCGGATTGATCTCCTGGGCAAGTGGCTACAGTTTGTGAGCAGAGTTTTCTTTAATATGCAGTCTTGCAAACGCCCATGTGTGCATTCTGTCTCTCAGTAGTGTTTCTAGAAGCTGGAGGGAGAGCTTGGTTCCAAAGCCAGCAGCAGGGAGAGCTGAAATTTCTCTCTGAGAAGGCTGAGAAGCTCAGACTGTATTATTTACTGATTGATATCATGCCACATATCAGTAACAGAAGCAAACCTGAGACTGGTGTGTTGGGATTGAGTCCCGCTGTGGACTCCCCTGTCCTAGACACTTGCTGGTGATGCTGGCTGGGGGCTGTTCTGTCTGAGCCTCGCTCCCATGCCGTGGTTAGGGCAGCTTCTGAACCACTTTGGTTCTCAACAAGGTAAAAGGAACATCCCCTCCTTTGGGCTGTAGTTGCTCCATAATTTAATCAGAAAGAGGGCACTGTGTACTTGCAATGCCAGGCAGAAGCATCTGAAAAATATCTGCAGACCGTTACACGTGGCTCCCAATCTTCCTTTCCATCAGAATGAGGTTGACCTGATAGCCCAAGGCCCTGAAAGTGAGACAGCAAGCAGGGAAGCAGGTTTTCTTCTTCATTTCTTAGTTCGATCTGACCTACATCTTCTCTCTTCTTTGTCAGACTCCAGGATTCCAAAGTTTTGAATCATAAAAGCCAAAATATTCTTGGTGCTAGATTGAGTACCTGATCAGATGATTAATTTCTTCAATTGTGAAGAAACTGAATTTTTTAAAGAAAGTCCTCAATATTATTACATATTTTTAATTACATTGTACACTGCACCATTACATAGGGACATGGTGCCATTTTATAAGTTTGAGGTGTGCATCACTGTAAATCTTCATCTCTGTAATTTTATTAAGTTCATTACCAACAGTCCAACTCTATACTTCACCACATAATTGACCCCTTTTGCCTGATTTGCCTCCCCCATCTGGTAACCACTTATTTGTTCCTATAGATTAAAAGTCTTATATTTGTTCAATTTGCCTTGTTTGTTTCATTTGTCTCTTTATACCACATGTGAGTGACATAATATGGTGTTTATCTTTCTCTTTTGAAAAGTGATTGATTTAAAGAGTCATTTACTACATGATTGAGTGAAATGAATAAATGATCATGTTAAAAGCCCATCTTAGGTTTTGCTGCACCCAGGACATCTGCACACCCAGAGCCCTGGTCTGAAGGGTGTTCAGTCTCCCTGGATTCCATCTGTTTCATGAAAGGAGTTTCTTCCTTTGCTGTAAGCAACTTGTGGGCAAGATGTCTGCATCACCAGCACTGCATTGGGTCTGCACAGAGCAGGAATGTGTTTAACATTCCCTGAAGGAATACACTGGTGAGCATAAGAGAAAAAGATGGGTGATTTGGGAATATTGAAGGAAATGTTCCTAGTCTCATCCCTGTCTTCTTTTCCTTTAAGGATTAGTCCAAAATGTTTTGTTTGTTGGTTTGTTTTTTTTTCATTTTGATCTACTGAATGTGAATCGTTCATAAATGATTAGCAAATGATAGACTATTATGTCATCTCTCTGAGGTAATTAGACTAGAGCAGACCATGCTGCAGGTAAACAGAATGTTTGCTTGGTAATGCTCCACATGAATTAAGTGGTGGTCAAGGAGATAGATGCTTAGATGGGATGAATGAGGAGAGGGTTTCTGTCTGGGCTGTCATGGTGCCATCTGAAGGCATGGAAACAAAGATTACCAGGGATGGGGAATCAGAGCAGCCTTAGACATGTGAGTTGGAATTACCTCTCAGACATCAAAGTAGGACTCAGGAGAAAGGTTTGTGCTGCACATACAGAGTTGGGAGCCCCTAACACAGAAATGGTCAATGAAATCTTAGCATTCAACAGAAAACCTGGAACTGAGACGGACATGCAGGAGGTACAAAAAGGAATCTGCCAAGAATCCCGAGAAGTTTCCAGAAAAGTAGAAGGAGCCAAAAGACAACCAAGAGTCAGGCTATTTAGAGATTATGAAGGAGAAGACTTGGAGAGGGCCCCAAACAAAAAGGGTGTAGGTCAAGCCTGACCTTTATGAAGAGTTACTACTTATATAAATAATTATTTTCTGCATGAAAGACAAAGAAATACATGTCTAGGTCTAAACACTGAGATTTTCCCTTAAGCCCACTGAACTGGACAATATAAAAGGTAGTTTTTAAAACAGATATTGTCAAATATATATACACAGAGCAAGTTTTCTTTGCTTCAAAATTAATGAGAATAGCAGTTACCTACACTTCCAAGATAACCTGTGAATGAAATAAGATACTGTTTCTGAGACAACAGTACAAAAAAGCTTGTACCGTTCCTATAAACCATATGATCAATCCAGACATGTTGAAAGCTCCCAGTGGCTCCTAATGAAACCCACATCGCCTATAAAAATTGTGTTTCCTCAGTTCGATTCAGAGACTGAGCCATATTTACATGGGAAAAGGCTTTGCTAGAATAAAGCCTCTGGATTGATGGGTTCTGTGCTGTGACAAGGTGAACTTCTAGGAAGGAAGAAGTAGATGGTACCATAGAGGCAGAACCTTTTCCTGTGACAGGGGGCAAGGAGGAAGATGCAAGGAAGATGCAGAAAAGATGGTTGTTTAGTTATACATTTAGGGATCTTTTTTCCTGATCACTTTTATTTTCCCTGATGTAGAAGATAAAGTAATTTGCTGAGAGTGAGAATAGAGATGAATGTATGAGAAGATTGTGAAAGGCTTAAATTGTTTGTTTTGCTTTGTTTTATTAGCAGAGAACAGAAGAGAAAATTGACTAGAGGATATAGAATCTCCAAGTTATAAATTTCTAGTGGCACCGGCCTTTTCAAAGCAAAGCCATTCTAATTATTTCCATCTGAAGACCTGAGTTTAAGCTCCGTTTCTGGCAAATAGTATTCACATGCACTCTTATTTAAGAATAGCCTGTCTTAGATACTACATTACGTTCACCACCGAAAGTCCGTTTCCCCGATTATCCCATTTTCACTCCTCCTCCCCTCCCTTTTGGTAACACCTATTTGGTTCTTCCAGTCTGAGTTTGTTTTTGTTTTGTTTTGTATGTTCATTAGTTTTGTTTCTCTGTCTTCCACCTATGTTGAAATCATGCAGTGTTTCTTACACAACAATAAACAAATTCTGGGGTGGGAAAACTGGGTAAAAGGGTCAATTATATAATAAAGGATAAAATTGGACTTTCAGTGGTGAACTTATTATAGTTATAGAGGTAGATTTATGATGCTACACACCTGAAACATATAATTTTATAATGCAGTAGTATTTCAATAAAAATTATTTTAAATACCACAGTTCACCTAATACCCCTTAAAGACAAAAAGGAAGAGTAGCCCGTCTGCCAAGACACATGAGGCTAAAAGGAACAACCTCATTCTTCTCTTACTTTGTACTTCTCTTGCTTTGATCACCTACTCGCACGTGCTGGTTTGAAAATCCAGCCTGTTGCACAACCTGGCTACTCTCTTACAGGAATCTCAAGAGCTCAAAATCCCAATGATTGTTCATCTAATCTGTGACCCATACAATACGCCAACTGCTTTCACTATCTCTGGAGGCCATCATAGAATGTTGGGATTTCCCCTTCCTGTCTTCATTTGGGACCTGCTTAAAAGAAAATGGAGCATTCTTACATAAGTATTACAAGCCAGCCTCCAATGACTGCCAGAAATGTCACCTTCATTGAGCTCCGGGTTTCTCCTTCTCCAAGGAGACTGAGGCATTTTGGACAAATTCAGCACAAAACAACAACCAACAAAGATCAAATACCTATATTTGCTCATTCATTAAACACATACCTATCAAACTTGCTTTGTCATTGTACATCAAACGTAGGAAGATGAATGAGATGTGGTCTGTCCCTCCAGTTGCTCTCAATCTAAAGAGGGAGAAGTCATCCACAATCCCCCTTTGCTTCAGAGGGATGGGGACAGTCTCATAATGTCAGGGTGGGAATAGGAGGTGCTGAGCTTCGCCACAAAGAATGAAGGGGTGTTTGGGACAAAGAGAAGGACCTGGGCAAGGTCATGAACTCCAAGGACAGAGGATGCATGAGAAGGAAGGGCCAGAGGATGAGTCAGGCAAACTACGTGGGGTTACATTTTTAGTGGCTTGAATTTCATGTTAAGGATTTGAGCAATTTTTACAGGCAAATAGTACCATTTAAATATTTCTAGCAGAAAGGCATCAAATTAGGCTTATGTTGATAATGTTCTTTTATACTTTCCTGGCGTCATGTACTTTAATGTGGCTTCCATTACATCTTTAATCATTTGGCAACAGGATGTGTGACTTTGATTTAGAAAGGACTTAGAGCAGTGTCAGGCACCGATGCATACTTTATTCATGCCCTTTGCTGATTGCTTCTGAGACTACCTGACCCCTAAGGTTCCTTTCAACTCTAAAACTCTCTAAGTCTAAGAGAGTCAAGATTTAGTACTGGATTAGTCATGGTGCTCCAGAAAAACACAACCAATAGGAAATGATTAGATAGATAGATAGATAGATAGATAGATAGATAGATAGATAGATAGATAGATAGATAAAGAGATTTATTTTAAGGAGTTGATTTATGGAATTGTGGAAATACGCCCCAAATCTTCAGGGTAGACCAGCGGACTGGAGACTCAAATGAAAACCAGCTGAAGCTACTGTACAAATCCAAAGACCATCTGCTGGCAGAATTCCTCTTGCCTGGGGAAGTCAATCTTATTTTTATTGAGGTAATATTGGTTTACAATACTAAGTTTCAGGTGTCCAGCTTCATACCGTGACAACTGTACATGCCACAGCACTCTTTCCACCACGTGTCTGTTGTCATCAATTAGCACCAGCCAATTACCCCTTCAATCTGTTCTAAACCACCTGTTGTGAAGTTTTTGTTTTAGTTTTGTTTTGTTTATTTATATTCCCCAGATGAGTGAAATCATCTGATATTTTTTCTTTCTTCATCTGACTTACTCCATCATATATATTCATCCATGTAGTCATGACATCATGACAAGATTTCATCTTTCTTTTTAATAGTTGAATAGTGTTCCAGTGTGCATATAGCGTCTCTGTCCATTCATCTGTTAATGGCATTTAGGTTGTTTCCATATCTTGGCTATTAGATCTGTGCTACAGTGAATACAGAGGTGCATGTATCTTTTCAAATTGATGGTTTAATATTCTTCAGATAGATACCTAACAATGGAATTGCTGGACCATATGATAATTCTGTTTTCCTTAGCAGCTGCACCATTTTACATTCTCACTAACAGTGTACAGGTTTCCTTTCTTCAAAGTAAATCATGTCTGATGCCTGCAATCTCCTCAAGAGCCTCACAGCTTACTGAAGGCATCGCATTGGTGGCAGTCAGTATGCCTCAGAGGGCGTATCTGTCATCTGTACCAGAAAGGACTGGAAGTGCCGTAATTTCATTAGCAAACTCGATTTTGTATGAGTGCTATGTGGTGACCCCATGATTTGAAGTCATGGTGACAACCGGCTCTCGGGAGCCTTAGTGCTCTTGAGGGTGGGGTCACCTCCTCGTGAAGTCTGACCATGCCCAGGGAAGTGGGTATACGGGCCCTAGAGCACTGGCCTGGCAGAGAGAAAAGAGAAGGTGTGAAGGGAGGATGGGTCAGGGCCTAGCATACCTCCAATACCTTGTCATTCACAAACCTCCACTGCCCAGGACTCAAATGACCTCTGAGCCTTGTGATCATTTTTCATGACAGTTGTGTCCCACATTATCCAGCAATGTGACCACAGAGCAAAGTTCCATTTAAACATTCGAGGAATTTTCCCCAGAGATGATACAGGGCACTTCAAAGAGAATGAGCCCACACTGAAGTGATTGCCCCCCTCCTACTTACCTGTAGCTGTAAGCAGGTGTGTGAAAGAAACATGGAGCCTGCTGGAAGACAGCAGAATGTAGTAGCAAAAAGATGTGATTTTGGAACCAGTCTATCTGAGTTTGATCTTGGCTTTGCTATTGATTAGCTCCATGACCTTGGACAAAGTACTTCATTTCTTTTTGCCTCTCTGACTATTTTTTTTTAATCTCTAAAATGGAGGTGATTATAATAATGACAACTTTGTGGACTGCGTATCTTCTAAAGAACAATCTGTGAGTGCTTAGAACTCTGGCATGTGTGAACACAGCACATATTAGCTAGTAAGGGTCTAAGTCATTATAAATATTCCAGAACTGAATAGGAAGCTGAATTAGGCACTGTATTAGTTCACAGCATTCACACAAGATTGTAGGGATGAAAGTCTATGTATTGCCCACTTCACCCTAGACCCTTAAAAATAGATCCAGGTCATACACACAGTTAATCTAAGAGGCTCAAAACCCCAATCTTGACCACAGCTATGTCCAGTGTCCTGACAAATTCATGTTCACTGTCCTCTTCCTGTCTGCTGAGACCATTCTAGATTTGACCTTGCAGTCAGCTTCCTGATATAGCTTTGCTCTCATGTTCTCTCTGGACACGCTCTTATGATGTACTGTCTTTCCTTCGTGAGAGCTGACTTATGGGCTTCTGCTGCTCTATTCATCACAGTATCAGGTGCTTGGGCCCCAGGGGACAGAAAATGCAGCCTACTTTCCTCAAAGGGGGAGAAATTAGAAATATAGAGGCTAGAGGAGTATTTCATATTATGATAAAGCTGAAAGCTCCTTCTGATTGCCTTCCATTTTTAAGACATTAAATGGTAACTATTTATCATTACTAAAAGGGAGGAAGAGTAACAATTTTATAAAGATTATTCTAGAGAAGGTCATCAGTGTTTATAAGCCTAAGAGTTGGGAAATATGTGTGATTATGTCAATCAAATCCTTTATATTCTCATTCACTTTTTGAACAAGTGAAATCAAAGACTGACAATAGTAAAGCCTGCCCTTAAATTTTTTTAAGCTGCAGCTAAACTACAATACACACTTGTCCATAACTCAAAACAATGGCCAGGTTTCCCTCGTGGCTTAGAGTTTAAAGTCATTGAATATAGTCCACATACATCCCAAGGACCCGTATTTGAGACCCAAGTCTGGGGGGAAACAACCAAGATGAATAACTTAATAAAATAATTAAATGCTTTTTTCTCCTCTCTCTCTTCCTGCCTGAACCTTTCCTTAAAAAAACAAAACAAAACAAAAGCCAAGGCCAGTCCAGACTCAGACTCTCTCAAGTATTTGAAATGTCACAAATCAAACCAGTGTCAAATATGTTTTGTGCTTCTGCACTGACAAATAACTAATGACACAAAAGGCCAAGTAGAACTCAGAATTCCACTCTGGAACCTGGCATGTCAAAAGGTCTGCTCCCCCCCTTCTGAACTACAGCCTTGTTCTTCACCACAAAGAAACTCACAGGCACACAGGCTGCAGGCACCCCCTCACATGTCTAAATATCATTTGTAACTCCCCAATGCCGCCCCCCTTTGGCCTTCTCTCCATCCTTGGGTGCACATGCTGGAGGGCAGGGCCTGACCTCAGAACAGACTAGGGGAGAGGACCACACAGGTCCTGAAAAATATTCTTGGAGCCAGTTGAGTAGGGATATCTTGGGTCCTAAGTACTCAGAGTGAAGTCTGGGTCTGGATTCCCGAGAAATGCTCCCTTTGTCTAGCCATCTCTTTACCCCAAGACTGGAGGGGCAGTGTGGGGGTGTTCAGTAGAAGACAAGAGCAGGCCCACTTAGGAGAGGATTCTGGGGCAAGAACCCTTCAACCAAGGTCTAGTAATTCTGCATGTTTCTCTTTAAAATTTGTCGTTGATGGTCTTTTTAAAAAATGTTGCTTTGTGTATTCTAAGTTATGATTTTAATACTTAAATGTGTATTGCAATTATGTCATGCTTTTAATCAAAATGACAGAGTTTTCTGCTTCATAAAAAACAAACAGTAAGTAATTTGATTTGATTTTGAAATCCCATGTGTGAATATAAAAGACTGTGACTGATAATCTCAGGCCTCATGTCGGAAATGATCTCCAGGTCTATTTCATAATTCTAGATGATGAAGATACAAAGTTATTTTTCACTTGCATTTATTATTGCTAATAAATGGAAATGTGTAGCTTCTATGCAAAATTAAAAGTCCAGCCTTCCCCTGTCACCCACCACTAGTGGTAGAATTTCTTGTCTTCACATGTGCTGTGAGGGTACCCTTCTAGATGCAGGGTTGGGGGAAACAACCAAAGTGAAGAACTAAATGAAATACCGTGTATTTCATCCTCCTCTCTCTTCCTGCCTGCCTACTCACCTTCATTCCTGCCTGCACGTTTCCTTTAAAAAAACGAAGCAATGAACTATCAATACACACAGCTTGGATGAATCGCCAGAGTAGAGGAAAAAAGACTGTCCCCAAAGATCATATTTCATTTACATAGAATGATTTCTAATATGTATGATTTATATATTCACTATGAACGTTTATGTAATGACAAAACTACAGAAATAGGGAACAAACTGCAAGTTGTCGAGGAACAAGATGGGTGTGACATGGGAAGGAAGTCCGTGTGCCTATAAAATGGCAACTGGAGGTATAGCTGTGTTGAAAACGCTCTGTGATCTGACTGGCTCCATGTCAGTGTCTTGGTGAAATAACATCCATCATTCTGTAAGATGTTGCCATTAGGATACATTTGGGTAAACGACACATGGGACATCTGTGTATTATTTTTGATAACTCCATGTGAATCAAAATAGAAGGTTTAATTTAAAAACATGGTCTGGTCCAACAAGGGTCAGCCCAAATTTCAGAGACTCTAGAAGAATTCACCTCGAAATACATGCATGAGATTGGGAGGAGTCAAGGGTAATGATTTTAATGATTTTTCAAATCATTTTTTAAAATAAAAAAATCATTGTGAATATAGATACCCCATTCCCAAGACCTGTGTTAGAAAACCACCTTTGAAATCTTGTTCTCATATTTTAGGTCACGTTTTGCATCCCATGTCTTCTAGTCTATCAATTTCAAGGAATTGAAAATATATATGCATTTTAAAAACAGATTTTTAACAATCTCAAAGCTGGATTTGCTTTTTTTTTTTCCTTTGACTCTGGACATGAAAATAAAACCAATTGTTTCTGGCAGATATTAAATGATTTTTTTCATGATGTGAATGTTTTATTGTTGATTTTTGCTGGCTTCTGTTTTGTTGGTTTGTTGGGGGGATTTTTTGCTCCCCTGCCCTCAGTTTGGAAACTAGGTCCACAGCTTTTATAGCCTGTGCCTTAACTATCTAAGTCACAGAAGGGCTCTGAATTTTTGAATTCTTGGTTTTCACTTTTCATATTATAGTCCTTTATAAAAAACCATCAAAGGCAATATTATCCTTTGTCTAGCTCATTGAATGTTTTACTACCTACACTTGATCTTATTTATACTGACTCAAATGATTTAGCTTGTATCTTCTCCTCCCATCTCAACACCCCTTTAAAATTGCATGCTCCCTTCTTCCTTCCCTCATACCCCGCTATCCCCATAGCTACAGTCTTGATCCAGTGAGTTTTGTTGAGATTTTTTGGGCACTGGAACTCTGGTGCTGAGTGTGGTGTAAAATGTATACAGACTAAAGTGCAATTTCAGTATCCTAAATGAAGATTGCAACGTAAACAAAAGAAATACTAAGATTATTTTTAAAAAATACAGTTGCATGCACTAAATAAAAGCTAATGGTGGCAGAGAAATTGCATCTTGCTGTCAAATCCTTGACAAAGTGGTCTTACCTACCAATCAACATTGCTTTCCCTGGTTCTTCCATATCTTTGGTAACAACTGCAGTTTTCTGTAGGCTGTATTATTAAAAATGCCATCATATGGTGTATCCTTGTGTCTCAGGTGGCTGAGGCCTTGATGGATGGACTACACACAGCCTGAGGACCTGTGTTCAAGACCTGAGGCCGGGGTAAGGAAACAAAAATGAGCAACTAACTAAAGATGTTTCTTCCTCATCCTTCTCCTTAGATGCTTCTTTCTTCTCTACCTCCCTTCTTTCCTCTCTTTGAAAAAAAAAGTAATCATATGTGCCCTTTATCAGGTTGAGGACCATCTCTCTGTTCGTTGTTGTCTATTTTTTTTTTAATCACAAAAGGGCATTGGACTTAGTCAAATTATCTGTCTATTTAGATAATTCTGGTTTTTGTCTTGCTTTAATAAATGCTTCTTGAATTATGCTTAAGTTTGGGATAATTTTCAAAGTTCTAAAAAAGCTTCTTTTGAACATTTCGTCAATGTTTTCATTGTTTTATAAAGAAGCTTATTTTTTTAAAGTTTCTTACTCCATCGTTTTGAATGATCTTCTTAAGGCCTTTAACTTTTACTTTGAGGGAAATGACAAGTCTTTGGAAGAGTTTGAGTAATGCTGTGTCTTGATCTGGCTTATACTTAATGTTATGATGCAATGTCCTTTCAATAAAACTCTTTTAATGCCATCCATATAGAGATAAAATAGTGAAATGATATTGACTTCTGCTCCATCTCTCCTTGTGACTTTGTAGACAGTGACTGAAAAAGAAAACATTGGTAAGTTTTATATCTGGCAGAAGAGAATGTTTGTCCCTTAGGGTCATAAGCTTTTTATAGGTTGTTTTTCAAGTTCTGCCTGAAACTCAGAACAGGAACGGCAAATAGTATATCACTAACATAATACAAATTAAATACAAAAACCCCTGTATCCTTTCCTACATCCTCATTGTTCAAATACTCTCTATTTCAAGACTGACTGCCAATCTTTGCATCATAAAACAGAGGCAGTTTTAGAGTTAATATTCTCTTTGTTCAGTAATGTGACCAGTTATAAACAGGGAGCTAGTGTCTGACTGACTACCCAGATATGTGAGAATTTTCCCTAAATTTGTAAGTGTGTGACTGACTTCCCAGAGACTTCAGAGTTTTCCCTGAACGTGTAGTTCTCAGCATGTCTTTGCACAGATATATGTGTATACACACATGCATGTAGAATTGTGTAGTATTAAAACTTATCTTCCATGTAACCTCATTCCCAGACTTCCTCATTGACTATCACTATGATGAAATATACAGAAAAAATTCAAATGTGTATCCTAGGAAGATACTTTGAATATTAAACATCAAGTTGTTCTAGGAAGCAAGGTCTTTATTGATAAATATGTACCCAGATCCCAGCCCTGTGTCTGGCACATGGTAGGCACTTAACATTTGTGGGAAATGAATAAAATAGTTGTCCAGCATAACTCCCAGGTTTCTGGTTTGGGAGCTTCAATGAATAGTGATGATGCTAAATAATAGAGTAAGAAAAAGATAATGAATTTAAGACGGCTATGGGAATTTTTAAAAGGAGGGAATCTTCCTCAGTGTTGAATGCTGCAGAGAACAGATATCAAAGGGACAGAAAGTCTAGCTGATCAGAAGATGATTGGTTACCATGGCAAGAACAACTTCAGACTAGTGATGGAGTCCAGCAGCCTGCCTAGTGAATGCCTGTGGAAGCTAATTCTGCACTGTCTGCCAACGAGCCTACTGGGACCAATGCCTGCTCATTCCCTGATTCAAGGGGCTGCCCAGGAGCTCAACTCCCTAGGTCCCAAAGTCTTCAAATGCAGAGTAGCTGGCATCATCTAGTTCTCATCTCAATAGCTGATATCTAAGCCCACCCAGACAGTGTGGTACCTGAACCAAAGATGTTTATTCTCCCATGAGAGTTTACTCTCATTTCTGGCTGATAAAAAGGAGATCACAAGAGTATCTCTGCTGATACACAGTCCCAGAGAGCATGATCTATGATTGCTCCAAAATACCTGCGTATAGGATACTGTAAGGATAAGAGACAGGTGTGCCTATGGCCACTCTGGTTTTTGAGTTCCAGCTCATGACACCAACCGACCCAAGTCACTATATGACAGAGAGGCTGCTGAAGTGGAGCAGAGGTCACTGTCATCCCAGAGTCTGGCAAAAGATAGATGGGCAACCTCAAGATGACAAACACCACTTTGCAGTTAGAGGAGGTCCCTATGAAGACCACTTAGTGGAGGACTTTCCTGACTAAGCATGGTGACATGGTTTCCATGGGCCACTAGAACCTGGGAGTGAAGGGGTCACTTGACGATTGGGAGTCTCTGATTACCTGATCTCAGGGGGCTAGTCATGAAGTGAAGTGGCCACTATGCCAAGGGTCACTGAAGTCCCAGCATTGGAGAACTGACCACAGGGTTCATACATCACTAAGCCCAAATATCACAGCAGAGATTCTTTATGGAAAAGGAACCTGCATTAGTGAAACTGACCAATTAGAAGCAGATATACCTAGGCTATTCTCCATATGGGTGCTGAGGGGAGATTCCATAAGGTCCTAATCACGAGGTAAAGTCCCCCTATAGAACTGCCCCAAGTGATGCCCCAGTGTTCCCACTGCACCTGTTGAAAGATGCTCAATGAGAACACGAACTCTAGGACAAGGAAGCCTTTGTCTTTGTTTCCTGCTTCTCGCCAGTGCCTAGAACCACTCCTGGACTGTGGTAACCACCCAGTAAATATTTATTAAATGAAGAATGAATGAATGAAGAGTGAGCACATGAGATTTGAGTTGAGGAACACGAGGATCGGAGGAGCGGGTATGATAGCGACATTCAGCTCCTGCATCAGAAAAGCAACACAAATTTTGTTCCAGGTGTAGTGACTGGATTATAAAACTACACAGAGTATGTATACCTTTCAACAATGTTACACTATAGTTCTCCTTAAAGCTCACCTCCTTTGCATGACCTCACCTTACAGAATTAAATTGATTATGGTCCTTACTTCATGCAAGATCGTCACTTCCTTATTGCTAATGTTTTGCACATTTGTCCTCAACAAACACATTGTAGGTGTTTGTTGGGGTGTGTAGCAGACTGTCCTGCAGTTGACACACCCGGACACACTAACTCAGGACAGGCCAATTCTGGTGGGTTGTGGCATTGTTTTTCATTCTACTTCATTTTGCCCCAAACCATCCATTTGGCTTTATTTCTTTACAAAATGTTCTGTTGCATCACATAACATTTTCCTTCTTCACAGCTCTCAGCTGTGAAGGTGACCCACCCACTCTTTCCTAGCGTCAGCATCACCAGTGTCACTACGAATGTGCTACTATATCATTATTTACAAAGCCATGTTCTAATTTTTCTGAGGAATGTACCAGCATGGAATGGCAAGATATATACATGCCTAAGTTCATTATGTGCTTATGCTTATTCTCTGTTGAGGCCATATCCATTCGCTCCAGCAGTGTTTGAGAATGCCTATATCCTACTCACCTCTAGAACTCAGTATTATCTACTTTAAAAATATTGTTTTGTTTAAAAAGGTTATGTTGTTTCAATTTTCACGTCTCTAATTTCTAGTGAATGTGAACCTGTCTTTAATGATTCATTCGCTATTCAGTCTTCTGTTCTATAAATTGCTTATTCGTATCCTTTGCCAAGATTCTATAGGGTTTCCTGAGTTTTCCCATTTAGTTTCATGAGTTTCTTAAATGTGCCAGACATGAATCCCTTGTGTGTTTTTGGAGACTGAATGTTTTCCCCATCTGTTAACATTGCCTTCTCAGTATTTCCACTGTGTAAGATCAACTTTATCCTTTATCCTTGTAAAAATATATGTCCAGGGACAGCATCTATGATGGTATCTGAAATATGCACCACTCTGGGGAAGGTGGCCCCTTAAAAAAGGGAACCCTGCGAGAATCTACTCATTGAATGTTTTTTCTATACCAGTCCTCAAGGGTCCTTCTTTTGATCATGTGATTGTCTAATGGGAGAGAGACATAGCTAAGAAAGCATCATCCAAACAATATCACATGATCACACGACACACCTCCCTCCGCGGTGGATCTCTTAGGTGTATGAAACAAGCATGTCATTTACCAGGAGCATCCCTCCAATAGTGTCTGCTGATATAGTGGTCAGGATTACATGGCCATCAGGTGGTATTGCTCTAGAAAGCAGACTGGTGGTGTGTCATTCAGGCCAGATCCTAGAGGCCTTCATTCAGGGGAAATTCCCCTTTCAAGCACTTGGTTATACTTGTGTCCTCAGTTCCACCAATTTAAAGGAGGCACTGTGTTTTGGAAACTAGTTCTTCGGTGCTGTAACTTGTTCTACACAGTTCTTAGTTCTCATGCAAGGAAGCAGAGGGAGACAGAGGGCAGAACCAGCTCAGGTACTCCTTGCTCCCCAGCAGCCCCCAGCAGATTAGGTGCCAGGGACTAGGAACATGTTTCATCAGGTTTGTCTTGCTCAGACAAGTAGTCTGAGCCCTGTGAGTGAACTGAAGGTGTAAAGTACATTCTTGCTCATATTATAATATTCTGCCATGTTGTTTTGTACATGCCTATGTGTTTTGCTAGATATTCTAAGTGAAAGCAGCAACTCAAAGAGTTCCTTCTCTATAATTTCCTTTGTCTTCTGTCTTCTGCTCTAAAGGCATAGAGTCAACTCTGGTTTTTAAAGAAAGAAGCATGAAGGATGGAAGTTATTCAGACCTCTTCCCTTCCCACCCCATGCTCCTCCATCTGGTGACCTGCCCTTGTTGGCCGTGGATACACTGGAGACAAGTGAGAAAGGTAAAAATGTTCCATTGTATGACTTCTCTGTGTCTTTGGTGTTAAAAAACAAATGGGACATAGGACAGGTGAAAGCTACTACAAGTAAATAAGTTATCTGTAGATTACAAATAGGCATGGCCTCCATGATCGTACATATAAGATGGTTGGTTTCCCCGCCTTTTGTTTCATCTTAGAGTTCTATCTCTCTAGGTTCTCTTCATGAGACTTTCATGGAGATTCTAGACTGCAGCTAACACTGAAGAAGAAATTCCTACATATAGGTGGGCGGTGCATAGACTAAATCTGACCAGAGCCAGAGGGGTTTTTATTTTTGGTCTTCTTAGCACTTGGCCAAGTGGAACTGTATCTGAATTCTTGACAATACTATCAAGATTTTGAATTCCAAGAGCATCAAAAAAGGGACTTATCATCTCCAAAACTGACTAAAATGCCTCTTTTCTTTCTTTCTTTTTTTTTTTTAAAGGAAAGATGCAGTCAAGAATGAAGGTGAGCAGAGGCAGGCAGGCAAGAAGAGAGAAGAAGAAGAAGCACTTTTATTTATTTTCTCTTGTACGTCTTGGTTGTTCTTCCAGCCCCGGGACTCAAACTGGGATCCTTGGGATGTATGTGACCTGTGCCAGCCAAAGGTGGTGGATCAAACTGCTACTCCACCAGGACACACCCTCTTTGCTTGTTTAATCTGGCCATTGTCATGGGATGGTATACTAGCAGGATAAAATAAGAATCTCAGCAGGAATTCAATGAACCTAAGGCTGACAGCAAATCACTCTCAGGAGTAATCCGTCTTGAGGTATGGGGTAAAAGAAGGGTGAATGAATCGTATCTGGGGTGGGTGGATCACAAGTTTTGAAATTTACGTTTCTTCCTTGAGGAGGTTCAATAGCCTTAGCATTTCGGTGTCAGTGGAAAAATTGTAATTGTTTCTCTACCCTTCATATACTTTATCTACCATTGTTTGATAAGTATGTTTTTCTTTTTTTTTTAAAGGAAAGGTGCAGTGGGGATGAAGGCAAGTAGGCAGGAAGGGAGAGGAAGAAGAAAAATTTTTAAATTTTATTTCTGTTAGTTCACACTGGCTGCTTTCTTGGTCCTGCTATTGGAACCCAGGGATATATGGTTTGTGTCCTTCAGAGGCAATTGATCTAACCTCTGCTCCACCAGGGGTGACCAATGTTTTTCTTGACCAGTGTTTATTTAATTATCTTCTTAATAATTTCCTTACTAAATAAAGCAAAAGTGATTATTTGTTAGCGTCACTCAGTCAGAATATGGTAGCATTAACAACATTCTCCAAATTAGTTCCAGGTAAAATTGTCACTTTGTTAAGACACTTAGTTAAACCTGAATTTGAGATGAATAATGAATATTATTTTTAGATGTATGTTCCAAATACTATAGGGACTTACTTGATACAAAAAATATCTATTATTTATCTGAAATTTACATTTAACTGGATCTCCTGTAATTTTATTTTTAATCTCTGGAAATCTGATGTCAGGTCTGTCTCTAGTAAGCTATAAACTAGATTTGCATTAGATATTTTTTAAAGGAATGAAGGTGAGTAGACAAGCAGGCAGGAAGAGAAAGGAGCATTCTATTTTATTTTTATTTAGTTGTTCACATTGATCGTTTCCCCTGAATCCAGGAGGAAAACCCAGATCCCCGGGATGCACGTGAACTGCACTCCCCCTGAGGTGGCTGACCTAACCACTCATTCTCCAGGGCACACTGTCCTGCATTAATTTTTTCATCACAGTTTTAAACTATGTTATTCTAACCAACCAAATGTGAGTGCTCCCAGGAAGGAGGCACAGGGGCTGGGCACCTGGGAGCCTCTGTTGACTGGGGCCATTCACTGGTTGGTTGACCTTGGACAAGACTCATCAACTCTCTCAGTTCCACTTATTCAGATTAGGGGCTTGCATTGTCTTATAGCTGCATTCCAGAGCCCTAGGGTTTCACCCCATACTCGCTGGAACCCCTTGAGCAAGGAAGGTGGTCACAAAGAGCTAAGAGCTGGGCTTTGCCCTGAAAGTCTACTAATGGCAGCATTAGCTGTTGATTTGAGCGCACGTTTGAAGGTTTAAATTTTAAAACAGTATTGAAAAGCCTCAGTGTAGATATTTCTAAGGATTTTCCTCATTGTAAACATTACAGGAAGCTTTAAGGGACACTGCAGAGAAAAAAGAGGAATGAATCTCAGCTATCTGAGAAAAACTCAGAAAATAATGCCTGTATTGATTTAGAACATCAAATTCTGCCAACAGATGCTTATTTGCTACCTTTTTCCCCCTATGAGTTTTATTTTCCTTTTGTGGGCATAATAGGATGTGTTTCCCTTCCACACAGTGAAATCTGCTGCCAAAAGAAAGTGCTCTGGGCATGTTAATGGAGTTCTATGGATAGTAGATTTGGGGGTAGAAGCGGGCAGAAAGGAGAATTTATAGGTATCCTGGAGTAGTGCTTAACAAAAGGCTGAGATGTTTCTCAACAATATTTCTTTGCTACCCCCAGATAGAAAAGGCTCATTCACTACTAAAATTTTCTTTTTTGTTTCATTCACTCAGTACATTTTCAGGAGCTAGACCTACCTCTCCACCCTGGATCCACACCACAATTACTTAAGAAGATTTTAAATAACACTGATGGTGCCTCATTCCTATGGATTTTGGTGGGACACAAGATGAAGACATTAGGTGCTTTTATAAAAGCTTCCATTTACTTCTAATGTGCAGTCACAGCTAAGACCCACTGAGGGTGTATGCAGATCCATCCTGGATACTGAGGAAGAACTGACAACCTGCTCCATGTGTCACCTTTGTGACATCAACTCACCCTTCCCTTGGATGGAGGGTAGCTTCTATCAATCTAAAGCTGTGGCTTCCATCCCCTCTCTACCGTTATGTCAAGCTATCCCTTCTCTTCCTTACATCGTGCATTTTCTCCTGACTACTCCGTCTAGATACAAGCATGCTGATTTAAATCCTGTCTTTCAATAATTCCTCTTGACTTCACATCCAGCTTTGACCACTGCCCAAGTTCTCCATTGTCTCTTAGACCATAGTTAAAGAGCTCTCTGCGCTTGGTTTGATGATCTTTACTTCCTCGTCTCTCTTTCATTTCTGTTATGAAATATTTCAGACAGTTGAAAGAATAGATACAATGTATATGCAATTTATGATGCCTATAATCTTGACGTCAAATTTGAGATAATGAAATTACTACACCAGCCTGCTTCTCATGCACTTCGTATTTCAAATAATTTCTAAAGAAGTTAATAGGTACAAGATTATCTATAATATCTGTACCAGCTAAAAAGATATGAAGAGTAATGAGAAAGTGAGCATTCAAGTACCTTCTATAGTAATACATATAATATTTTCAGTCTGCTATCTCCCTCTGGAGATCTCAATCTCACATCCTCTCCTGTATCCCAGGCACTCTCTTGAATCTTGTATTCGGCATTCACACTCTTTTCATAATAATTTTATGCCAGTTATATCCTTCCGTAGTATTTAGTTTGACATGGTTTTTACAGTTTATCCAAGCTTCTTTATTATTTTCTCCTAAGAAGCTTTTATTCCAAGAGCCGACCAGCTAAGACTAGCCCCCTTGGCCTCACACTGTCAGCCTCCCAGTTCCAGTGGGAACCCTGGTTTTCCACCCATCTTCCTTCAGTGTGGTCTCTTTCTTACGTGCTTCTCTTCCTTCCAGCTTCTTCATATTGGAAGAACTGAAACTCACTCCTCACACATCTTCTCCAGCTAAACCCATTCCCCAGACGACATCCGTCAGTCCTGTGCCAGCGAGAGCCACCTGGGCGCTGCTGCTCTGACTCCTCTCCCCTCTGAGCTCCCGTTTGTCTATCCCACAGTCCCCTAGACATCTCCTCTTGGATATCTGGCTCAATATTGCCATGGGAAAAGGCAATTCTTTGCTTTTCTGTACCCAGCTGCTGCTTTCCAAATCTCTCCTATCTCCATAAATGGTATTCTGCCAGTTACTTGGGCCCAAATTCTTGCAGTCACTCTCAAATCCTCTGTTTCTCTCAAGTATCACACCTAACCCATGGCAAATCCTGTGAGCTCTACCTTTGGAACACATCCTGCATCCTCCCACTTCACTTTTCTTCCACCCTGTCATCTCAGGGAGCAGCTTTTATGACTTGTCTGTATTGCAAGAACAGCCAGTGTGGTCTCTTCTCTCCAGTTAATTTTCCAGCAAATAGTCATTTAAAAATGTTAATCAGATCATGGTCCTATCCTCTTATATCATGTCTCTAGAGACTTCCCATCACATTTAATCCAAATCCAAGACCCTCTATGACATGATGCCTAGCTCCCTTACCAACCCAGCTCTACCTCACTCCATCCCAGTTTTTCAGTCCCCAAATGCCAAATATTCCCATTGCAGAGCCTTAGCCTTTATTGTTACTTTTGCCTGAAATACTAATGTTTGCTCCCTAACCTGTGTCGGATTTCTGCTCAAGTATCTCTTTCTCAGAGGGGCCTTCTTTACCATCCTCTCTGTAATAGCACATCCCAAGTAAGCACTTTAGATGTCTTTTTACTAGTGTGTTCTCAGTTCCTCTGCTAGTATTTGGGACATAATAGGTACATAATAAATATTGGTTGAAGAAATGAAGGAATGACCTGATGAAAATTATGTATTTCTTGCTATCAAGTTCTTATCAGTGAGTTAAGGAGATGGGCCATATGCTCATTCTACTAATTAGGACTTTTGTTTCAAAGTAACATAACAAGTTGGTTTATACAGAGGAGGGGAATTCATCATAGATGTAGGAATATGTCACTGAAACTAATGGCAGAAATGCAAATGGGTCTCCCAGAGAGAGAGACTGAGTCTAGGAGCTAGAGAGCTGACCACTCTCCAGGACTCCTCTCTGCCTCATGTCTCTGTCTCTGCTGATTCCTCCTGGTCAGTAGCCTCCCAGTAGATGAACAGTGCCCATCCTAGAGCTTTCAAGCAAGTCCAATCACCTACAGAGTGATTGCCTCTTTTCTCAGATTCAAGTCTCTGGGAAAATCCCTTTCTTGGCCATTTGGCATTAGCTGCCCTCCCATGGCCACAGGAACAGTGCCATTTTGTTCTAGAAAGCTGCCCTGGGCTCTTTCACTGCTAATCGGAGAACTGAATTGCAGTGTGTGGGTACCTATAAAATTGATGAAATCTTTCCATTTGTGACAACATGGGTGGAACTTGAGGGGTTATGCTAAGTGAAATAAGTCAGAAAGAGACAGACAAATCCCACTCAGGTGTAAAGAAACAAAGCAGATGACCTGTTAGAGTCCACAACTGAATGGTGGTGACCAGAGAGGAAAGGGGTGGGGCTTCGAGGAACCCGTAGAGGGGGTTGATTGGTTGTGGTTGGTATATAATTGGTTGAAGTGCGAAGCTGCTTTCTAGTCTTATAAACTTATACAATGCTATAACCAAGTGCTACCTCAATAAAAATATTAACAGAAAAGATGTCACGACCTGTGTAAACTGCAATCCCAGCGTTCTATGACATGAGTTACAATTTCTTCTTCCCCTGTGTTAAAAGTCCACGATCTGTTGTTTTGCATACCTGGAGGGTATTTTTATGTAGGTGGATATGAGATGTCCTCTATACCCAGGAAAACAACATGAAAAAAAGGTTTCTCACTGTTCATGCCAGGAGCTGCCATTACGAATGGTTTCTTCAATGGGGCTAGAGCAGAAAATCTCTCCCCTGAGGATGCTTGATTGGCATCAAGAGAAGCATCCATTTTGATTTCCTCTTTCTTTTTATAAAAATGCTTCACCACAGCACATTTTAAACAGTTTCATATTTAGAAGTGGTGCACTGGAGCCACTATCAAAGTAATCTGTAGTTTAAAAACTGGTGACTTGTTCATCTTTAGTCTTATTTTCAGCTCTTTCCAGTTTATTCCTGATTTCATCATTTTTTTTTTCAAGTAAAATAAAATACATTTTGCTGATTTTTCTTGGGAAGGAATTAATTTAATGATCGAAGCAAAGAGTTTGGCCAAGCAGGGGAGACAGAGACTGTTCCAGGAATAGGGAAAGAATTGCTACTAGAAAAAAGCAGACAAGAGAGAAGGAGATGGATTTGATGGACCAGAACTGATGAGGTCTGGCCTTGGAGAAATTATAAAACTATTGCAAACAGGATAATTTCCTTTGGCCTTTTAAGTTTGTGAAAGCATTGTCCTAGATTGTTGTTAACCTCTCAGTATTATTTGTGATGCTTCTTTGATAATCACTATTATTTTATAATATTCTAATGCATAAGATAATAATCTTAGGTTTTTCTCTATGAATTCATATGGGATCATATGACCGTTGTGACTCAGACAGCTGTAAGGTATTCTGTATACACAGTCACTACTAAAGGTGTGGCAAAAACTTTTTCTCTGTCTGACTTTGTAGTTTAACTTGTATGTGTGACCAGCCTTCAGAGTCTTCTTATGCTGTTGTGTTTTGTTAGTTGGCTCTTTTTGCTTCTATACATTCTGCAGTGAATGTGCTTCCTAGAGGGGAGAAAGGGGAAAGGGAAGTTGGGAAGGAGGGGTGAAGCAGATAGTGGCGAATGGCATGAGAACGCTGGTGGTAGGTATGGTGTGATAGACACATTGAGGTATGAATTTCTTCTCCTGAAAATCTATCATGAATGAATGAAATATTAATAAAACAGCTAAAAAGAATAATTTGTGTGTATAGTTTAATCAAAGAGGTCTGCAATTCTTATTTGGTCACATTGAAATCTTCTCATCCTTGTGTGTTGCTGTCACTACTGGGTTATAGAATGAGCCCAGAGCTTTCCATCCTTTTCCTGTGCTGCCATTTCTAGTCCTTCTTAGCTTCGACTTTCAACTCTCTCAGGACCGTGCTCCGATCCACCAGGTCTTGGTTGGTTCTCTCATTTCTCAACCAGGGTAAGCTTTCCTCTTCCTGGAGGGAACCCTAAATTTCTGCGTTCTCACTCCCACCTGGTCCCTTCCACCCTCCCCATTCCTGACTCTGCATGTGAACCTCACTGCGCATGTGTGTCTGATTCCACGTGTGCCCTCAAGAGTTCCGCTCTGGAGAGCCCACGACAGGTGCTTTGTTTAGGGTCAACTCTTTGCTTATCTTCTTTAATTCTTACTTTCTTCAATTTTGGTTTTATGCTGCTTCTTAACCCAATTTTTTTTTTTTAAATCAAGACTTTCTTTCTTAGGGTAATTTTAAGCTAACAGAAAAACTAAGCAGTGAAGAAAGTTTCCATATACCTCCTCAGTCCTTACTTTCATATTTCTCCTTTTATGAACATCTTGCATTCCTGTAGTGCATTTGTTACAGATGTCCAGCCAATATCGATACGTATTTATTAACTGAGACCCTTAATTTGCATTAAGGTTCGTTCTTGGTATTGTGAATTCTATGGGTCTTGACAACTATTATAGTGTCAGAGAGGATCAGAGCCTAAAAATGCCCTGTACTCCACCTGTTCACTGCTCCCTTCACCCACCCTAATCTCCTGGCAACTCTTTTTTTAAAAAAAAAAAAGAAAAGAAAAGAAAGGTGCAGGCAGGATTGAAGTAGGCAAGCAGGAAGAGAGAAGAGGAAGAAACATTTATTTAATTTATTTAGTCATTCATCTTGGTTAGTCCCCCCTGGGTCATGAAGCCAGGTCTTTGGGATATGTGTGGTCTATGCCAGCAGGAGGTTGTGGATTTAACCACTAAGCCACCAGGGTGCACCAACCAATGATCTTTTCACGCTCTCTGCAGTTTTGCCTTTCCCAAAATGTCTGACATAGAGTTGGAATTTTACCTTGGCTTCTTTCACTTTGCATTATGCATTTAAGAATTCTCCATATCTTCACATGGCTTGAGAGTTCATATCTTTTTAGTGCTGTATTATAATCCATCATCTGGATGTGCTATAGTTTATTTGTTTGCATACAGAAGAAATTAGTTATTTCTGCATTATGGCAATCATGAATAAAGTTACAATAAAAATGTGCTTGTATGTGTTTGTGTGAACCCAGATTTTCACTTCCTTTGGGTAAATCTAAAGAGCACAATTGCTGGACAGTAGGGTAAGAGTATAATCAGTTTTGCATAAGATAACCAGACTGTCTTCCAAAGTCTATTCCCATGAGCAGCGATGAAGGGTCCTGTTGTTTTACTTCCTTGCCAGCATTTGGTGTTTTCAGTGCTTCAGATTAAAGTTATTCTAATAGGTATTAAAGTATCCTAATAGGAACTTCTTGTTATTTGAGTTTGCAATTCCATAATGATATATAATAGGGAATATCTTTTCATATGCTTATTAGTCATCTGTAGATCTTCTTTGGTGAAGTGCCTGTTCAGAGCTTTTGTTCACTTTTTAATTGGACAAAATTGTGTGCTTGCTTATAGTTGAATTAAAGGGTTCTTTGTATACTTTGATATCATTCTTTTATCAGATATGTGTTTTGCAAATTTTTTTTTTCTCCCAGTCTGTGACTTGTCTTTTCATTTTCTTCGTACTGATTTTCACATACTGATTTGAAGTTTTGGTGAAGTCCAGTTTATCAAGTTTTCTACCTTGGGTTGTGATTTTGATTTGGGACCCAAAAAGTCATTGCCAGCCCCCAGATCATGTGTGTTTTTCCCTGTGTTATCTTCTAGGAGTTTTGTAGTTATGGGCCCTATATTTAAAACTAATTTCTTAATCTGGTGCTTTGAGTTTACATGCATTGAGAAAATCATGTTTTGTCTAAATTTTCAATTAGTTGTTCCACATTATGGCAATTATGAATAAAGTCTCAATACATATACATATAGAGACATATATATTATGCATAACTTTATGTTAAATGTCTTTTGCATTCGCTCTAGTTATGTCTATTTTTTTAGTCCATTATATTATGTATTTGCATGTTTTACCTTTTTTTTTTCCTTTAAGCAGCTATGCAAAAATTTAATGTTCTATTGGTCTTTTAGCAAACTAGTTTTGGGGTCCCTTAATTCTATTACGTTTTTATTTAATTAATTTATTTTTAATCTTTATCAATTCAATCCCTTTGTTCTTTTGGTTTACTTTTCTTGTCCCTGTCCTAGCTTTTTGACTATACATGTACTTTAGAAAAGATGAATTCCTCCCTCAACCTTATCCATGACCATGGCTTCAGGTGCTTGTTTGGCTTAAGCTTATGAGCACCCTGTGTTCCTGCAGGCCCCTTCTAGGGTTCAGGTGTAGCCTGTGTCTTAAAGAACTGCACTCAGACCGATCTCAGGATTCTCGCTTCACTTAGAGCACTGAAAAAATGCTCATTCACTCTTCCTTTTTATAAACAAAGAAGATTATAGCCCCAACTGAGACTAGAGGTCGGGATAGTAAGCTAATATTTTAGAAAAATAATTATTTGTATAACTGAACAGGGATGAAAAATTCCACCCGCCCTTGAAAGCTGTCCCATTACCAGACATTTCTCATGGGTGCCAAAGAGCCTCATTATTCCTTAAGCCTGTTTGAGTTGTTTTCTAGTAAATTAAATGAACAATGTGTTCCAAGAAAGTAACTTGTTTTCTTCTCCCTGGAAGTTTTAGAAATATCTCTTTATCTTTAATGTTATGAAATACTCTCACATAATCATTAGGTCCTTCCATCCAGCTCTAACCATGTGAGGTTTTAATTTTCATGACCCATTAAGCATTCATTCCTTTAGTCATTAAACAAGTTTTTGGTAAACACTGTGTACCAGGTAGTTAATTACTTAATATAATAAAGTCCCCATCATCATGGAGAGACAATACACAATAAATACATTGTATAAATATATATGCATATGATGCATATGTGTACATATATGCACAAATACATATAATTTCAGATAATCATAAGTGATGTGACTAGAAATAAAGCAAGGAAGAAAAAGAGATTGTGAACAGAGGAACAAAATTTTCACTTGAATCATCAAAGGACCTCTCCTCAGAGGTGACATTTAAGCAGAGAACTGTATGACATGAGAATGAGTCATTTCAGATGTCTCCAAAGAGTAGTGTTAGTTGAATGTTTGGGAAGATCCTGAGATTGGAATCATCTTTGTATATATAAGGAGGAAAAAAGAGACTGAATGATCTGAATATAAGGGGATAGGGAAAGAGGGGTAGATGTTGTACAGGCAATCAGAGGTCAGATCAGTAAGGACTTTTAAGTCATAGGACTTTAACCATTAACACCAGCATAATGGGAGGCAGGAGGGCAAAGGGAGAGAGAGAGCAGGAAATGACAATCTATTTTTTTAAAAAATAAAACATTCAGTAGAGAACTAACCGTGTTTGGTACTAGTGAATCAGAAGGATGGAAACATGAAACAGGAGGTCACTGCAGGTGGGAAATGAAGATTTGCCTCAGGCTGGTCTGCTTATTTGCATGACAGTGGTAGAAGTCATACTTGAACAGAATGTACGTATTTGAAATAGAACTCGTGATTTTCTCTGATTAGTAAACTTTGCATGAGATGTACATATGAAGTGTGAAAGGAGGAGAAGAGGCAGGGTTTTTTGGTCTGAGCAAGTGGAAAGAAGAAATTGCTATTTATTGATTTGGGGGAAGGAGCTGGAGTGGAAGGTGAATGTAGGAGGTGATTAGATGAAAGATATCAGACACGTTACTTTTGATAACACTGTTGAGTCTCTATGTGGAGAGGTTAAATAATAGGCTGTTGGATACAGGTGTCTCAGTTTCAAGAGAGAGGTTCTGGCTGGAGAGGTAAATTTGGGAATCATCAGCATATTGGTGATGTTTAGAGCTATGAGACTGAATAAAAGCATCAAAAGAACACTGAACACAAAAGAGAAGCTTCAGGACTGAAGCCCAGAGCACTGCACCATCTAGAGCTCATGAAAAAGAAAACACTATATAAAAAGAGCATGAACATAAGAAAAGACGTGAAAGAAAGAAGGAGCATGTACAAGAAGACCTAGAAGCAAAGTGAACACTTGTTCCTAGGGGGAGGGAATGGCCAACTCTGTCAACGCTGATGGAGTTCTGCTCACATGGGGATAAGGCTGGTGCTAATGGTGGGTTTCCAGGATGTTGGGGTGAAAGCCAGATGGGAATGTGTTAGAGGGATAGAGAGAAACCTGGTCGAACACAGACAGACAAGTCCAAGGGAGATTTTTGTAAAGCAAGCAGAGAAATGGGAGTGGATGGAGTGCCATGGCAGGGCTTTCTGTGACAGGGAGGATATTATAGAGTATCCGTATGTTAATTTAGTTCTTTTAGGGGAAAATCACTCTTAAAATTATGTCCTCCATTTAAGTACAAAGTTGCAGTTATGTAAGATGAATAAGTCTAGAAATCTCATGTACAGTGTGATGACTATTAGGTTCTCTCATCACATATAAAAATGATAACTATGTAAAGATATCTGTTAATTACCTTGACTGAACCAACCCATTTCACATTGTTGTATATGTCTATCAAGTCTTCATGTTGTTTACTTTAAGTGCACAATTTTTATTTTAAAAGAGGACAACCGTTTACCTCTTAGGTAATGAAAGAGGTAAGATTATTTTCTTCATCAATTCTCTGTGTTTTTTCAACTCCTGCATTCAATATTCATCCTTCAGTTCTCCAAGCCTTCTACTATAGTTTGCATTTTTGTTATATTCTTACCAGCATTCAAAGAGAATCTCCGGCTCTATTTTCCATTTTGTCATTTTGTTCTTCACAATTTTTCATTTGGCTTTTCACACCATTTGCTAAAATTATTTTCATATTGATGTTTATATGTATATTCTAAGTTCTTTTTTTAAATTACAGTGTATTCTTATTTATTGATGTGAAATACTGAGTCTCTTGAGACTATCAATTACATTTGTCTAAATCTTTGACTGTCCTAATCACTCAGCTTTTTGCACTGTTTTTCCATTCTCTTTTATGCCTCTCTTTTGTGTTCTTGTTTTCTTTATATCTTTGGTGACTTTTAAGTATTTACTATTTACTCTTTTTGGTGTTCCTGCAATTCCAGTTTCCAGTTCTACAGGTTAAGAGTTAGGAAGTTATAACTTCAATCCTTGCAACAAAATAAAAGCTAAGAAAACTGAAAATCAACAACTGTTCTTAGAAGAAACATGGCCGTAGGGCAAACCACTGCCCTGAAACTGGGGAGACGTGGACACTGAGAATCACAGATTACCAGGAGCAGAGGCCCAGGAGCAGAAAGCTGCTAATGGAGCCAGCACTGGGAGGAACACCTCAATTCTAGTTGATCATTGTAGGAGGCTCAGTGTGGACACATTTGGGAGTTAAAACCTCCAAGAATCAATTCTTAGGCAAGCTCCCATACTTTTGTGAATTTTACCTCCAAGAGGTTATCACCATGAAGATGATAGGAAAATCCACTTGTACTTTTTTGGCAGGGGAAGTGGAAAAAAGTCATTTTTGAAATCATCCAAAGCATTTTGTTCTTGACATGACCTATCCTCCAAGGAAACTGCCTTGGTAGGTCCTAACTGATTTGAGAAAGGGAAATACCCAAACCTCCTCTGCTCTGTCCTTTGAAATAAGGAAAGGGAAATAGCCAGCTCTTTCTAACCTTCAAAACTGGTGAAGAAACACTCCTTTTTCCAGTTCCCCTAGAGTCTTCCTCTGACAGAAGAGGGGAAAAGAAAGTTGAGAACCATCTGTGATAGTCAGAGCCCTTGGATATAGGTTCACTAAAAGAGGGAGACCTGATATGAGATTACATGTACCTTCCCCTATTCTATAGCCTACTACCGCATTAAAAGAGCTTCTGTGTATTGAAAGTGGATTACAGATAAACATATTGCAAGACTCCATTTCTATTTAAGGAAGAGTCTCTAGGGAAAACCAAGCTTAGCAAACCCAAAATCTACTCCTAGGTATATCATATTCAAAGTACAGGAAATCAAAGACATAGAAAATCTTGAAAGAAGCAGATGAATAAAATACAGTGACTCTTGAGGAACAAGAATAAGAATTATATCAGGTTTCTTTTAACTATGCAAGCATTAAGAAAATAGAATAAAATATTTGAAGTGCTGAAAGCAAGCAAATGACCACGCTAGAATTCAGCATCCAGCTAAGTCTTCCTTCAAAAGTACAGGGAAAGCAGACTTTTCCATACAAATAAAAAATGGAGGGAATTTTACTGCCAGTAGACCTACTTTTCAAGAAATATTCAATTTCTTCAGAAAAAATGAGAATGATATAGATTATAATACATTTGGAGGTATATAAAGAAGGAAGGGTGTTAGAGAAGGAATAAGTGAAGATTATATAAAATCTTTTACTTTTCTTATTCTTCAGTGATCTTATCGGTAAAAATTTCTTCAAAATAATGATAACAACAATGTACTTGGTGATTATACTTTATGGGTACATTAAATGATGGCAGTGTCTTAAGAAATCAGAGATAGGAATTTGTAATATTCTGCTTTAAGGTGCCTGTACTAAGTATGAAGTGGTATCATGCTATTGAGAAGTGAACTTAGATTAGTTGATTTAAAGCAGCTACAACTTTTTTTCTGGAAATAAGTATAATTTATATGCTAGAAGAGAAATTGGAGTTTTATTGAATGTTCAGTTAAAACAAGAGAAGCCATAACAGAGTGGAATAGGGGGAAAAACAAGGGAAAGCAATGAACAGTAGTTATATTATGGTAAATATTAAACCGACTAAATAAATACTCACTAAAAATATGAGTGGTCTAAATACATTCATTATAAGTCAGTGTATGTCAGAGTGGATACAAATACAAAGACTCAACTGTATGTTGTCTTCAGGAAACCACTTTAAATATACACTCATATAGCATAAAAGGACAGAGAATGACCTAGCATGCTAACACTAATCAAAAGAAAGCCAGAGTAGTGACAATTTCACATATAAAGCAGACTTTAAGCAAGGAAAATTATCAGGGATATAGAGAGGAATTACATAGTAATAAAGTAATCAATTCTCCAAGAAGGCATAACAATTCATAATGTATATGTTCCTAATAAGAGCATAAATATATATGAAATAAAAACTGAGAACTGCGAGGAGAAATAGACAAAACCACTGGTATAGTTGGATATTTCAAAGTAGACACCATACAAAGCATGATCTCAGACCAAATGAATTTAAACTAGAAATTAATAACAGGGAGAGCTGGAAAAATCTCAAAGTATTTGGAGATTAAAAAAGACATTTATAAATAATATATGGATTCAAGACGGCATCTCCAGAAATACTTTTAATATTTTGAACTAAATGAAGATAAAATTAGAATTTATCCAAATTTTGCGTACACAGCAAAAGCACTGTTTAGAGTTAAATATACAAGATTGAATGCATTTATTAGAAAAAAAGATCTAGACGCAATCATTTAAACTTCCACCTTAGAATACCAGGAGAAAGTTATATCCAAAGTAAGAAGAAGAAAAGAAATAATACAGATTAGACCAGAAATCAATGAAACTGTGAAGTCAATAGAGAATTCACCAAAATTAAAAACTTTCTTTGAGAAGATCAATAGAATTGAAAACATTGTGGAACCTACTTTAACTCAGAGCCCATCTTTAACTATCATGTTGAGAATTCTGAGGGAACTGCTGAGTGCAGCCTGACTCAACAATTTTGTGTTTTCTCCTTATGAGCTACTATGAAAGAAAGGAGGTCATCTAATGATTGTTACAAATACCTCACATGGCAGCCTTATGTCAAGACCCTGTCAACCCATTATATAAAGACAAATGAACTTAAGAACTGATCCAACAAGTTTCAGACAAGTGACCCAAACTCAGATTTTATCCCTTTTAAAATTCATTTTCTACCCTGGGTAGCATATACCTTGAGGACCCCCCCCCTCCACACTTGGTTGTGGACCCAGATCATTGTCCCTATTCTCAAATACTTTCTTGATTGTACTACGGCCTGATTATTTCTCTGTCAATGTCCTTTAGCTTGTAGAAGGAGAGAGAAAAAGAGGATGCAAATTAATATCTGAAATGAAGACTGATCATGCTGATCCCATGGACATTAAAATAATAATAAAGGGATATTATGAACCACTCCATGTGCACAAATTGTATAACTTAGATGAAGTGGACCAATTCCTTGGAAGACACAATCCGCCAAAACTCATACAAAAAGAGAGAGGATTCCTGTTCCACTGTGTGTTGGTGTTGAGGGGACAGCAGGACATGCCAATGGCTTCTCATTTTTGCATGGCCATTCCCCTCTCCTCTCTAGAATCATTATCTGGAGCTCTCCCTCCCTCTCTGCCTCTAGAGCGCTTGCCTATAGAAGAATCTGAGGAAAAGGCTGGAGATTACTGTTCAGAATACACCAGGAAGGCGGTCTTCCCTGATGGGTCCAGGTGCTCTCAATGATTCTCCTCACTCTCTTTTGCACTGTTGCTTTTGAACTTGGGAGAACTTTATATTGCTGCTTCTATACTGTTGACCCCAAGCAAAAACAGTCATTCCAGCAGCAAACAGGGTTTATTTAGAAACAAAACAGTTGAAGAAAAGAATGACTGGCGAGAGGAGAGTGTCAATGGCAGGACCCATGTATACCGACCCAATCTAAGACTAGCAATGCCCTATATAACCTCTAGAGACTCCCTTCCCCTCGTCCCAGTCCCAGTTCCACTGGTGAGGGGAATACTGGGAGAAGCAAGGCATACTGAGTCCTGTACTTTGCAGATAGATGCATGTGTGGGTACTCTCTAGTCACCCAACCTCATTTCAATACATTTCTAAATATTAAGGTTCACAATATATGCAGAATTTCTCTCGAGTATATTTGGACTCGTTTCTTTGGATATTTCTTCATCTAATCCCTTTCTATCTTTTAAGAATTATTCAGTATTTCTGGGTGTGTGTGTGTGTGTGTGTGTGTGTGTTTGTTAGTTTAAAGACCAAAGAAGGAGTTTTCTAATCCTCATCTCAGGAAAGGCATTACATGGTAATCATTTCATTGTGATCTCTCAGGCAGTCAGTAAAAAGATGTTTGGCTAATTGCTGCCTTAAAGTCAATGCTATGAGCATTAGAGTTACATCAGAGAGATCACTGGACCAATGAATGTGTTAAGTAAATGTGTTTAAATGTGAGGAGGAGTGATACTGCATCTGTAGTAATATCAGCTGGATAGAAAGGACATTGCCTTTGTTTTATCATTCAAACCCCATTTAAAAGGCATGGTGACATGGGGTGGGCCACAGCATGAGTTCCCCTGTGTTCCCTGTGCTCCAGGGATAAGCCCCCCCACCCCCTGCCCCCAGAACCTGTAAGCCCCCTCTCTCCCCACCCCACACTCCACCCTGTGCCTCTGGCCAAGCAGGAAGTTTCTGCTCTCCAGTCATTTTCAACACACTGTAAAACCAAAGAAATCTAACTCCACATCTGTGCATCAAATTTAAATGATCTCTTCAGATAAATCACATTTTTGTTGTCTTGCTGAAACTGCTTTTATTGTAAGTACTAGATAAGGCACACTATGACTTTGTCTTTCATCAGTTGTCTGACCACATTTGGTCAGATGTCAATGGGGCTCTTCCATAATGTTACAGATTTTTCTTGGACAGTGAGGGTGGAAAGGGGTGAAAAGGTATAGACAATGCTTAGTCATTGGAATGCAGCCTTGGAAAAGAAGCACCATTTATTTTTTTTCCTCTTAATGTTGTGCCAGGGAGGAACTAGATATAAGATAGAAGCATAAAAAAATCTCAAAAAAAGCATTTCTGTGGGTGCTGGAAGGCAGTATAAAAAAACTGTTTCCAACCGAGTCCCTGTTTAATTACTTTTTCATTCAAATGCATAGGATGCCCAGCAGCATTATCTGAGACCTGACTCGTGCTAGAGCAAACAAGACACACTACTCCAGGTGCAGAACTGGAGGCATTGGGAGGACTCCAGGCGTGGAAGGGCTGAGCCTCTGCTCCTGCAGAGGGAAGGCTCTTATCTGGAACTGGGTTGCCCATTAAAGGTAATTCAGCAAATATTTATCAAATGTCTACCTTGTACCAGGGCTGGTGCAAACATTGGGGCTCTCTCAGTGAACACAACCAGCAAAATCCCTGCTCTCATGGCGCTTACTTTCCAGTGGCCAAATAAAGTGAAGAAGCATTCTGGTGGGAAGATGATGGGATTTTTCAAGGGCAGCAAAGAGGCTGATGTGGCTGCAGATCAGTGAAACAGCCATGCTACAAAGAGTAAACAACAAGGTCAGAGAGGGCACAAGACACTGAGGCGAGCTGGAAGGTCTCCGGTTTTGACTCTGAGGCAAAATCCATTGTCGCCTCCAAGCAGGGAAGTAACATCTGATTTGTATTTTAATAAAATTCTCTAGAATAGACTCCAAGGAGTAGAGGGCAAGGGTAAAATCAAGGAGGGTACCTAGTAGATTCTTTCAATAATCCAGAAAAGAGGCAATAGTGTCTTGGAGAGGGATCCTGAGGGTGATAATAGAAGCTGTGAGAAAGCAGTACTAATGTGACTTGCTGATGGTTTGGATGTGAGGTGTGAGCAAAAGAAGGGATTCAAGAAGGACTTCAAAGATTTTAGCCTGAGTCGCTGGAAGGATAAAGTGGCTGTTAATTGGGAAGGGAATATTATAGGAGGAGTACACTTTATGGTGGTAGGGGAAGATGAGGCGTTTAATTTATCAATACTAAGCGTAAGATACCCATATGATACTCACCTAGAGATGGAATATTGGAGGAGTTTGGGCAGGAGATATTTATGTCGGAATGTCAGATGGGTGAGAAAGTACCTCTACTCTATGACTACACCTTTCACAAGGGAGATTATAGATTTATCTTCCTCAGGTTCTTAGATATATATACCATGCTCTCCTCTCTCTACCTCTCCCCCCGCAAGAAGAAAACTTCATTTTTCTTTGGTTAGGAAGCATTCAGAAGTTTTGTAGGCATGCCCTGGTGGCTCAGGCTTTCAGGTCATAGCTCCAGCATAGTCCATGTAAAGTCCAAGGATCCAAGTTTGCCACAGGGTGTGTTGTGTGGGGTGGAACCAACAAAAGGAACAACAAATAAACAAATGCTTCTTCCTCTTCTCACTTCCTTCCTGCTTGACCATTCCTGCCTGCTTCATTGCTCTTTAAAAAAACAAATTTATTTTATATAGTCTTTATATTGGGTATTTTCCATTTCCTGCACCCAGGATGATCATGAAATCAAGAGCTTTTCAGGTGTGTCCCAAGAGTGACTCCCTGAAAAGCTGTTTGATTTGCATCAGCAATAACTACAAGCAGACTTTTCCTTTATGGTTTGAAAAGCAGAGAAGGAGGGATAATAGCAAAGACTTACACTATTATTTAACTGTAGACTTCTGCTGATGGAAGTATTGACTTCCCTGCATCGGAAGTAAAATCCACTGACAGTGAATTTGGGAGAGGGACTGAGACAATGTATGCAAACATGCCTCGACAACCATTGCCCAGATGTGAAGGATAAAATGCAGCTTGAGATTCACCAATGTTCTAAGAAAAGGACTAGATTAAGGTCTCAAAGCTACTTAGTTGCAGTGAAATTCCAGAGTCAACATCTGGCTTATAGTTCAATGGTCCTTCAAGTGGAAAATTTCAGTATACACAATAGTACTTTTGCTTTTATTCAGAGTGTGCTTTAGTGCATGTTTCTGCATGTCAGAATACAAATGAGTCACTGCTCATCAGAACAAGGAATCCACATCAAATTTTGAATAAAGTTAAATCAATTTTCCAAGTAGACAGCTGGCATATTAAAATAAGCATATAAGTTTTGAAAAGTCAAGTGAAATTTTTTTTTTTTAGCATGAAGACATTTAAAGATGTTTTTATGACACAGTGCTGCTGAAAGCAAGTATGTATCTTCACCGTTACACTGTGACAAATGTCAAAACTTTGGTTCAAATATCTTAGGAATTTCAACAGTGATCCCCTAAACAATAGAAGTAAGTAAAGATGAATACCATTACATACATAAATGTTAATGATATGAAAATATACTAAGGATAGGTTGGAAGAAAAAAATACGGTACTAAGAGTTCAAAAACTTGTTTTTAGAATTAGGTTTTCCTTTGAACAGCTGAGTGACTTGGGTCTTTTCTAGCTCATAGGGAGCTGCATTAGATGATATGTGAATCTTGAATATTCTATGATAACTCTAGGAACAAAGATTGTGTCCTTCTTTGGATGATGGTAAAAATATGTAAAGATAGAGTGCTAGGATGGTTAATTTTGTGTCACCTTGACAAAACATGGGGAACCCAGATATAATAATAATGGTCCAAGCTGGTTGATGAGATGAACATTGAAATCAGCAGATGAGTAACACACATTATCCTCTAGAACGTGGGTGGCCTCACACAATCAGTTAAAGACCTGAGTAGCACAAAAGGTTGGTCCTTCCCTAGAGTAAGGGAGGATTGTTCAGCTTTCCAGTATTTATACTCAAGCTGGGACATCGGTGCTACAGAGTGTGGACTCATCGTCCTCCATAATTATGAGCCAATTCCTTACAATAGGTGCCTTCCATAAACTCCTGAGAAATTGCCTAGAGAGGAACAAGATTTTTTGTATTATTTCCAATATGATCTGAAAGCTGAAATTAAGTTAACAATTGAGAAATAACAATGGCAAGTATTCCCATAGGTGGCAAAATGTTTAAATGATCAAATGTGGATTTGTGTCTTTGATATAATTATTGTTTATATAGATTTTGCTCTCTACCATTTCATAGTCCAAGAGAGTGATGTGAAAAATGAAATTCTGGGCAAAGGAGAAAAAATTGTGCCGTATCCCCATTGATTCGCGTCTGTCTCTTGGCAATTCTCCAAATGAGTGAATATTTGGGGAAAAACATAAATTGATTTTGTTTCAGTTTAATCAACCACATTTTATCCAGAATGTGCTCCAAATGACTTTTGACTGTTTTCTAAACCCAAAGCTACCTTCCACGAATAAAGATTGCCACCAAAGAAAATATTGAAGTTTGTGCTATAGACTTTAAAAGTCATTTTTAAATGACAATCTTTTGAACAATAACAGTGGTTGAATTGGGGGAATAACTTAAGGCTGACACTGAGGAAACTAGGAAATTGTCTAAAATGTGTTTGCTTAAGCTGAAATAAAATAATTTTTTTGCCAAATATTTACTTATTTAGAAAATTGTCAGTAGACAGAAGCAAAGCAGTTATATATATGTATATATATACATACACATACATAGGCACACATATATACCTATAAATATATACATGTAAATAGACATATATAAATATATGTGTATACAGGTATGTACTGTGTATATATGTATATACATATACATGACATATGTATTATTAATGAGCACATGTAAATTTCCATACTTCCCAGTGAGTTGGATAAGAGGGAAGATACTTAACAAAAGCCATTTTCCCTTATACATATGAAATTTCCATATATGGTCTCTATATATGGCTTTAAGTCACGTCTGCTTTCATTGTCATGGCTGTTCTGCAGTGAAACTAGACTTGAACTCTAGAGCAATGGGTAGAAATGATGGAAATAGGATGTTTGTACAGCATTCATCCTTTTGAGCATAACCCAGTAAAACCTGAAGGAGGCAGTATGTGTAGGCAGAGTCCTCAGTGTCCCAGTTCTCTGAGATGGAACCTGTAATCTTGTAATCCGAGTGCATTATTTCTAAGTAATGAAGAAAAAAATTTTCAGGTATCATCTAAGTTATTCCTCTTTTCACTAACAGTTACACAACTCCCAGACGGTGTCCCTTAGAGAGAGGGAGAAAACCTTATTGCAAAAAACTGGTTCAGATAAAGGAACAGAAAGAGATGCTGATCTAGAAATGCAAGTAGTGACTAGAGGCTCAGTACTTGAAAATCTAAACTTTTTAAAAATTTCACAAAACCTCCCAGGAGTCTCTGTAATTAGCGCCTCTGCCATGACACATCAGTGGCGCGATGGAGGTGAACTGGTGGGGTTTCTGGAGCAGACTGGAGGTTCTGAACCAGGGGACAAAGAGAAGGAGACTTGCATGGGATAATTTCTCCAGACATCTTGGCTAAGGGTTTTATCAGTGTCTGATAATACATGACATAAGATTATAGATTATAACATTGAAATTTTTTCATGGATATAAGTATATATAGAGAGAGATGTATATTTTTTGCCCTAAATTAGCTGTTATGTCATTCTCAGTTCAACCTTCTTTTCCTTGCCTTCACAAGGTCTAAAATAACAAGAACCCCTTTTACTATTACTAGATGTTCCAGATCCAGGTGGACCCAAGTGGCAATGACGAGAGGCCAGAGTAAGCATACAAAGTGCTTAAGGACAGGAAGAGGGTCAAGTGCTACACTGATAGGGGCTGGGACCTCCGGACCCACAGAGGTGAGAGAGCTGCTAGAGCCCATGGGGCCAGACCTGAGGATTACGTTGCTCTCTGAAACTCTCTTATCCATTTTTGTAGAAGTCAGAGTCAAGAATGACAGAATTACCTCTGTGGTCTTGAATCACTATTACCCTGCTTGGGTGAGGCTTGTTTTTGTGAAGCAACTTTATGAAAATTCTCAGGGACAGTTCTAATGGTAAATACTTCTCAAGATTATCTTCCTTTCCAGAACCTAGTCCTCTCCTCTGCCTCTCCATATTTGCACTCTAAGAATACAATGTGCGGAGCTTTCTCCACATCTGCCTCTTGGCAGGATGTAGCTTTACTCTTGCCAATTCTCTGCAACTCTAAGCCACTTTACCAGAGCTCCTGAACCTTTTATTAATTCAGAAGTCAAATCTGCTCCCAGTGTTAGCTCTCTGACCGAAGAGTCACCCAAAGACCATGTCACTGTTAGAAGAAAGCGACTGTGTGAAAGATCATGGCACATGGGTTCCACAGAACTGAGGGGCAGCAGGAGCCTGACTGAAATGCAAATCCAGCACTAGGCTCTCCTACCTTATATATAATGGGTTGTTCTGTTTCTCGAAAGATCTTGAATTTTCAGAAGGTAATTATTCTGTCTCTGCAATGTTGTGTTTTTTCTTCCTCTTGACTGCCTCTCTCTGGCAATCTTTTCCATGATGATTAGTACCGTAGGTCACAGATGTTTCACTCTGCCCTCAGTTGTGCCAAGAATGGCTTTGGTAATGATCTCCCTCCTTTCCAATTCACGGGGTAGCAGGGAATCCTATACCTGCCCGTTCACTGTGCATATATCTTTCCCTGACTAAACAGTTTCCTGTTGTGTTCAAACAATTGTTTTCAGAGTTCTATACCTTCTTCTCCTCCTCCAAGAAAGTGTTCTAGATAGTGTAAATGGTTGGCAGTGTCCCTGATGAATGCTGGGTTTCTGGATCCCTTCTGGTTTATGAATTAGGA